>VDFB02346187.1:0-19811 GCA_007258455.2 Sequoia sempervirens | reverse complement strand
TTTTCCAAAACCTTATCTTGATCTTGACCCCAAACTTTATCCTACAACCATATCCCTAATTGAACCCAAACCTTTATCCTAATTGAACCCAAACCTTCACCCTGATTGAACCGTAATCCTAACATCAACCTTAACCCTAACATTGACCCCAAGGTTTATCCTAGAACCTAAACCCTAACCCTAACTATAACTAAACTTGATCTCAAACTTTATCATAGAACCATAACCTAATGCTAATTGAACACTAAACCTAGCCACGATTAAACCGTACCCCTAACCTAACCTTACCCATAACCCTAACACTAACATAAATACTTATCCTAGAACCCTAACCTTAACCCAACCTTAATCATATCCTAACACTAACCACAAGATTTATCCTAGAATTTTAACCCTCACCCTAATTAAACCCTAACCCTATTTGAATCCTAATCATAGCCATAAACCTAACTCTAAATGAACCCAAAACATAACCCTAACCCTAACCCCAATACTAACTCTAACACTAAGCCCAATATTTATCCAACCATAATTCAACTCTAATCAAGAACCCTAACCCTAACATAACCTTAAGCCTAATCAAACCCTAACATAACCTTAACCCTGAATGAACCCTAACCCTAACCATAATTGAGGCCTAATGCTAACTATAACCCTAATTAAAATAACTATAGTTGAACCCTAACCATAACCCTAAGTGAAGACTAACCCTAATCAAACCTTAACCCTAAATAAACTCTAATCCTCAACTTAACCCTAACCCTAATTGAACCATAATCCTAAACCTATTTGAAGCATAAACCTAACCCTAATTAAAGCCTAACCATTATTGAAACCAAACACTAACTATAACCTTTATTAAACCTTAACCCTAACCTAACCTAAAAGATATCCCTAATTTAACCATAACCCTAACCTTGATCCTAACACCAAGCTTTATCCTTGAACCCTAACCCAAATTGATCCCCTTTAACCCTAATATTGATTTACCCTAATTGAAATCTAACCCTAACCTAACCTTAACCTTAACCCTAACCCTACTTGAACCCTAATTGAAACTCTAACCCTAAATGAATTATAACCCTAACCCTAACCCTAACCTTAATTAAATACTAATTTTAATCATAAGACTAATCAAACCTTAATCATAACCTTGAATTCTAATTGAATCATAATTCTATTTTAACCCTAAACCTAACCCTAACACTAACCATAGCCTTAATTGAACCCTAAATGAAACCCTAACTATTAGTGAACCCTAACTGTAACCCTAATTAAACCTTAATTAAAATAACCTTAATTGAACCCTTAGCATAACTTGACCTTAAATCTAACTCTAACCTTGATTGAACCCTAATCCTAACCATAATTGAATAATAATACTAACTATAACCTAATTAAAATAGCTATAGTTTAACCCTAACCATAACCCTAAATGAACACTTAGCCTAATCGAACCTTAACCCTAATTAAAACCTAACCATAACCTTAAACCTAACCCTAATTGAACCTTAAACCTCATTAAAATCTAGCTTGATTGAACCCTAACCCTAATTGAACCCTAACCCTAATTAAACTCTAGCCTAGATTAAACCCCAACCCTAACCCAAACCTTATTTGTTCCTGACCGTAGTTAATTCCTAACCCTAACCCCAACCCTAACAATAACCTTTACCCCAACCTATATCATGTAACCCTAATTATACCCAAACCTAATCCTAACCATAATTAAACTCTAATAAAGAACCCTAACCCTAACATAACCTTAACCCTAATTGAACCCTAACATAACCTTAACTCTGATTGAACCCTAACCCTAACCATAATTGAGGCCTAATACTAACTATAACCCTAATTAAAATAACTATAGTTGAACCATAACCATAACCCTAATAAAACCTTAACCCTAATTAAACCATAACCCTCAACTTAACCCTAACCTTAATTGAACCCCAACCCTTATTAAACTCCAGCTCTAGTTAAAGCCCAATCCTAACCCAAACTCTACTTGTTCCTAACCCTAGTTGAGTCCTAACCTTAACTCCAATTCTAACCACAACCTTTACATTAAGGTATATCATATAACCCTATTGTTAGCCCTAACCCTAATCAAGAAACTTAACCTAACCCTAACCATAATTAAACTCTAATCAAGAACCCTAACCCTAACATATAACCCTATCCTTAATTGAGTCTTAACCTTAATTAAACTCTAGCCTTGATTGAACCCCAACCCTAGTTGAGTCCTAATCCTAACCATAACCTTTACCCCAAGATATATTGTATAACCCTAATGTTAACCCTAAACCTAATTGAACCCTAACCTAAACCTAACCATAATTAAACCCTAACCCTAACATAACCTTAACCATAATTGAACCCTTTTGAACCCTAATCCTAATTGATCCCTAATGGTAACCCTATCCCTAATTTAATCTTAATCCTAATTGATCCCTAACCCTAACCCTAATTCTATCCTTTATTGAACATTAACCCCTAATTGTAACCTTGATCTAACCGCAATCACCCTAATCCTAACTCCAAACTTTATCTTAGAATTCTAATTGAACCATAACCCTAATTTTATGATAAAATTTAGTGTACATTAATTTGTTAAATATAGATATGGTACTTTAATTTATATAATTTAAAAACTTATTTTTATGTGTAATAATAAATTTATTACGTTTTCTTTGTATTTAATTTTGTAATGTTAAATTGATTTTAGATGTGCACTTATTACAGAAAGCTTTTATATTTGATTATATAGATCTAAGTTGCTATATTTTTGTAAAATAATTTCTTTAATAAAGTTTTAAATTAAAGATATACATTAATTTTGAATGAAATAGAATATGGATGATTTTTTCTTTTTGCAATATTTCAAGTTTTTAAAAATATTGAATATTTTTTGTTTGTAATAGAAAATTTAGGATATTTCCTCTTTATTTAGATTTCTATTTTTTAATTAAGAAGTTTCTTAAATCTAAAAACTTAAGAATGAAAGAACTTCTTTCAAATTTTTTAAAATTTGGAAACTTATTTCAATATGCAATTTCTTTCATACTCAACTTTCTAAATTTTAAAAACTTTTTTAAAAACTTTTTTCATACTTAATTTTTTAAATTTTAGAAACTTCTTATTATGTCTATAATTTCACATATTTTTTAATATCTTATCTTTATAAATAATTATTTAAATAATCCTTAATGAATAAAATATTACAATAATTCTTGTGAAAAAAATATTTCAACTATATTAAATTGATCTTTAAGATATAAATTGATAAAACAAATAATTTTTTTTTTAAATATTAACTTGAACCCTAACATCCATATACAACTATATCATGTCTTTCAACATAATTCATTCAAAATATTTAATATAATCTCAGATTTAAAAATAAGCACTAAACTAAATTAGAAATGTGAAAGGTATACAAATAAATTAAAATGAGTGACTTAGTTTAATTTGAAAATAAATTTGTTTAGCATAACTTAAATTAATTACTTTTCAAATAGATATTTTTTAAAAAAAAATAAGAAAGCATTTTTTTTTAACATCATCTTAACAAAATGAGACAAAGCAAGGTTAAGCAAATCATTTTCAGAGACTATTCAAAACTCAAAACATTTGAGAGTGTTCATTGTTATACTTGTGAAATCGACATTTATTTCTACCATTATTATGAAAACTAAATACTCATATATTACATTTAGTTTTTTAAATGATATTTCAATTTATCAATATAATTGATTGCATATTTTTCTTCAGACAATTTTTATTCCCTTAAATTAACCATTCAAACTTTCTACTTACCCCACCCTTTGGTCAAACAGAGGGGAACTGAGGGTTATGATGCTTTATTTGCAAAATACATAGATTACAATTATATTTTGTGTATTCATTGTCCTCTCACGCCACTTCTCAAATGATACCCAAATTAATTTTCAATATAATTAAACTTAGAAACAAAACAATTGAAATAGGGGAGCTTAACAATATAAATCAAATGGAGGGAAAAATATTAATAAATATTGATTCGAATATACTTGTTATAGTTCAATGGCTGAATAGAAGCTTCTATTGTTCAAGCATCAGAAGAATTGTTGGAAAAACAATAATTAATGAATGAATCAAAGGCCTTCTCATGGAGAAAGATTAAAAATTGATTCAACCAAAAATTAAATTTTCATAACAATGTAAACCGTCAAATTCTGGAGCAAAATCTAGCCCTCCACTGCTCTTTCTTGATGCCCCCTTTTCGGCTACGCCCGATTCCTTTGCTTCTCCCTTGTAACATTGTTGAATTTCAAAACCCTGCAAACCAAATGTTGGAAATGTATTGCCCCTAAGCCTCTTCCCATTGCCACCTACCTGTCAAGTGCATTTGATGCCTACAGCTGAAAGATTGTTTTGGGGATTGCTTTCTCCACTTGCTCCTGACGTGCAACCCAAGTTTGCAGTGAAATTAATTTTGGTAGGTAATTTCAAATTTGAGAGGGAAATTTTTTTGAATACAAAAAGAATTGAAGGCAGTGAGTTCTGCCAGTTGATTGTGTGTATTCCTGAGCAACAACAGTCTGAAGGGAATGTTTTATGTTTTGTTCTTTGTGTGATTCAAAGAAATTTCTATACAACAACAGTTGTGTTTGTTTTGTTTGTGAGCAGTGATTTCCCCTAAAGAGCTCTGCGTAGCTCCTGCCAGTGAGCTCCTAGTAGCTCCTGAAGCTTGTTTGTCTGTTTGGTTGAGCAATTCATGAAAGCTCCCAACAGCTTGTTAGTTCGTAGTTACTGAGATTTATGCTTAGTATTTCATGTATTGTCATTTCCAGCTTAGTTAATAAAAAAAGGAAAATATTGCATGACCAGATTTGTCTCTTGTTATTTGGTTATACCACATTTTGTGTAATCCCCTATTTTTGGGGAAACATAGCAGCAACTTTGTGTTTTTTTATGTGAAATAAAAAAAATTGACATGGTATCAGAGCCATAGGCCCCATTTCCTCATGAGTTAGGGCATTTTTTTTTGGGTATTAAGTTTCTTGTGCAGGAGACATGGTTGGAGATGAAGGGAAGAGTTGGCAATAGCCACCATCCTTTAATGGACAAAACTATGATTTTTGGGAAAAGAAGATGAAGACCATAATGGTCACCAATAATTTGTGGGAGTTTGTGGTCAGTGGTTTCAATGATGTAACTAACCCAGCAACATATGTTGTGCTCACAAATAACTAGAAGACTCAGTTGAAGGAGTTGAGGAGGAAAGATGCTAAGGCATTGAGTTTGATAGTAGCAGCCTTGACAGAGGCCATTTTTCCCAGAATAATAGCAGCTAACTATGCAAAGGAAGCTTGGGAAATCCTCCAGACCAACTATAAAGGGACTACCAAGGATAGATTGGTGAAGCTCCAAATGCTTCAAAGAGAGTTTGAGACTCTTGAAATGAAGGTCAATGAGTCCATCTCAATTTTCCACACAAGACTCTCAGGTTTGATAAACCTGTTGAGAGTGAATGCTAAGGTCATAGATGATCAGAGGATTGTGGAGAAAATCCTTAGGAGATTACCCACAAAGTTTGATGCAGTGGTGATTTCCATTGAAGAGGAAAAGGATCTCACAATGTTGTCCATTGATGAGCTGATGGATTCTTTGCAAACCCATGAGCAACACCTAAATAGGTCTACTACTTCTTCCCAAGAGAAAGATTTTAAAGCTTAGTAAAATGAAAGAGAAGGGTGAGAAGAAACAATGCTGGAAGGGGCTCAAGAGGTAGAGGTCGTGGAAACTCCAGATAAGGAAATGTTGGAGGAGATAGGCCAGGACGAGCAAACAACCAAGAGGGAGCAAGAAGCTCTTTGACCAGCTCCTGAAGAGGCAAGAAGAACAATGGTTCGAACCAGAGAATGACAAGAGAAATTTTGAATGCTACTATTGTCATAAATTTGGTCATTATGCGAGTGAGTGCTAGACAAAGCAGTGTGATGAGTCAAAACAAAATACAAATGTGGCTGATTCAAATTTTGTTGAAGGAAATCAATCCATAGCCTTCATCATGTGCAACATTAGTGAAGAAGGAAGCCTTGAAGTTTGGTATTTGGACAGTGGTTGTAGCAACCACATGAGTGGTAATGAAAGCCTATTTTCTTTCATTGATAAAAATGTAAAGTCTGAAATAAGAATGGGGAACAATGGAGTAGTTCCAATTGTGGGAAGAGGATCTATTATGATCCACACCAAGCAAGGTGAGAAGAAGGAGATAGATAATGTATTTCTTACTCCTGGGTTAAAGCACAACCTCATGAGTGTTGGACAACTGATCCAAAATGGATACAAAGTGTTGATGGAGAAGGGTCAATGTGTCATTTATGACAAGAATGAGAGGATGAAGGTGTTTGCAACAGTTCAAATGACAAAGAACCGAATGTTTCCTTCGAAGATTGAGATGTGTTTCTCATCTCAGTCTATTGCTGCAGCTCTCATGAATGGAAAATGTACAATATATAGTACATCATGTAGCCCTCTAGAGCACCATTCAAGACCCCTCCAAGCTATGGCATCTCAGGTATGGACATTTAGGCTATGCTAGTCTGAGTCTTTTTTCCAAGAAAAAAATGATTGATGGTTTTCCAAGAATAGTAGAGCCTAATGTTAGGTGTGAGACTTGCATTTTTGGCAAGCAACATAGGTAGCCCTTTCAATCGGGCTACTCTACAAGGGAAAGAGCTTCATTGGATCTGGTGCGTATGGATTTGGTAGGCACTATGCAAATCATTTCTATTGGTAAAAGCAAATATTTTATGACCTTCATTGATGATTACAGCTATAAGACATGGGTCTATTTTTTGCAACATAAATATGAAGCTTTTGACAAGTTTTTGTTGTTTAAGGCCTAGGCTGAAAAGGAGAGTGGACATTTTATCAAGGTCCTAAGGTCGAATCGAGGAGGAGAGTATACCTCCAATATGTTTGTAAATTTTTGCAAGAAAAATGGCATCAAGAAGGAGCTAATAGATAGTTATACTCCGCAGAAAAATGGAGTGGCTGAGAGAAAGAATAGGACCATCGTGGAGATGACAAGGAGCATGATGAAAGCAAAGGGCCTCTCTATTGAATATTAGGGAGAGGTTGTCGCAACAATTTTTTATTTCATAAATAGAATTCCAACAAAGGAGGTCCGTGACAAAATCCTTCAAGAGGCATGAAAAAAACACAAGTGGATGGTTGGGCACTTGAGAGTGTTTGGTTGTGTGGCATATGCACACATGCCTAAAGAAAAGAGGCAGAAATTGGATGATAAGGGTGAAAAGTGTATTTTCACGAGCTACAGTGAAGAGTCCAAAGCCTATTGGTTGTACAATCCAGTCACCAAGATGATAGTGATTAGTAGGGACATGGAGTTTTTTGTGCATGCTTTGCACACATGCCCCGCCATAGGCAGGGACCCCATTTTTTTGCTCCCGATAGGCTACTTTGCTCTTGTCTTGTTTTGCATGCCCCATTTTCCAAGCCCAAATTGGTCATGAGTCGTCAAACAATCAAATCCCCTTGACCAAATTCACCTACTTATAGTATTCAAATCCACAGAGAAATGAAGTCCCCCGTCCCTTTTCTACCCATTGTCTTGTTTCTATTGACTTGGTCCCTGATCGCTCAATTCACTTTTTTCTACATTTTTTGAATTTGGGGGAAACTTTTTGGTGGATTTGGGATGTGTTTGGGGTGCCTAAGTGAACTGCCAAATTTTCGTCAATGTTCCATAAAATTTTGGTGGTTTCAGAACTTTTCCTCCAGAATTCCCTTCCTCTTTGGCTGTTTTGGAAACATCTGTGGACCCCTGTCAGTCCGGTTTCCACATTTTTGACTTTCGGGATAAATTTTTGGTGGATTTGGGATGTGTTTGTGGTGCTTAAGTGAACTGCCAAGGTTTCATCAACATTCCGTTAAGTTTTGGTGGTTTCGGAGCTTCGTCCCCCTTTAGCTGTTTTAGAACATCCGTGGAGCCCTAGCGACCCGGCCTTTGGAGCTCGAGCCCTCCGTGGCCATTTCCAGGACTCCTTCCCTCCATGGTCATTTCTAGGACTCCATCCCTCCATGGCCGTTTTGAACATCCGTGGATCCGTGACGACCTAGCCTCCAGAGCCCGGCCCATTCGTGGTTGTTTTCGGGACTCCATCCCTCCATGGCCATTTTGAGCTTCCGATTTTTTTCAAATGAGTCCAATCTTGAGGAAGTTTTTTTGGGCACTCTTCCTTCCCCTTTTCCCATGTGCTATAATTGAAAAATCTCAGTTTTGCTATGTTTTGTGGGGTCCAGGAACTTCCCTTCTGGTTTGTTGTCCCCCATTCGCTGCCCGCCCCCTTGGGCCTGCATTAATGTTTATGGTCCAAATGACCTCCAAATATGAATATTATGATCTTTTAATGATGCATGGATGGATCTAACAAGGATTTTCTAATATTTGACTAACGTTTTCCTTGATTTGTGTATGAAAGAACTTACGGCATTTCATGTACGCAGGATTCAATGATCCTACTGTTGGTCCGTCAAAGAGACTGATTGAGAAAGCTAAACAAGGAATTTGCATACCTCCTATAACCATTCATTTCATGTTTGCCTCTCGCCCTAGCACCCACCAATAGGGTCGGTGTTAGAGGAAGGCATGTGCCAAGGAAGTCAAGGACAAAAATGCAAGGGGGTGGCCTTGAGGAAAGCATAAGGGAGTTGTTCCCCCAAATTAGGGTCAACCAATCCATTGATGCCAATCCTCAACGGACCCGTTTGATCCAAGGAAGAACACTGCAAACACATCAAGTAAGAAGAAAACTTTCAAGCAGTTTCAGCTATAGTAAAAGGGAAATCAACTAAATGACAAAATTGCTACAACACCTGAGCACTAGATGAAAAAACAGGGAAAAGACAAAGGTGTATTTTAAAATTGTTGAATATTGTGGGGTAGGTGAAACCCTAATGTAAATCAAATTTGGGCCACTCATTGTGAATTAATCCTATCCATTTAGTTGGGCTTTGGAAAACTATAAATAGGGGCTTGCCCTTCATTTGTAAGGGTTGGAGAACTGATGTAAAGACATTTTGCAGCAATAGAAAGCAACATTGCATGATTTATGGGTGTTCCTTTTGAGTTTTCTCTTTATGTATGCTTGGTTCAACTTCCATAGTAGTTTTAGTTGTAGATTCTTGAATGGAGGTGATAATGGAAATTGTTGTAGATTCTTGATTTCAATGTTACAACTTAGTTCATTCACATGTGCATGATGTGCATATGCAATTTGAAAATCAGCAGTCCTAAGAAGATTGCACTGGTTTTGTGCAACTGTAGGTTTCTCTTGGCCAAGAAAAACCTAGTTTAGGGAGTTTGTCTAATGTACCAACCTGCATGATCACTGTTCATTTGTAATTTTAGATCCAGGAACCTTCTCTCTTCCCCTCCATTTTTCCTTTTTTTTTTTTAATAAGTACCTTAGGAAAGGTTCATTGCACATTGTAAAGCTAAATCCAAATGATGTACAAAAGTTCAAGACTGTTGTTTGAACCTACAACAAACAAACAACAACTTATCCATCTTAGGAACTCCATTTCAAGACCCAACTTCCCATGCTTTGTAACTCATCTATAAGTCTTCGCAAATCACATCAAACAACTGAGTTATTCCAAGCATTGTCAAGACCTAACATTAGAGACCTTGGGATAGTGTTCTACAATTTGATTGTGGAAAATTATCTTTCAAGAGAGGTAGTGCACCTATGCACTGCCTGTGTTGAGAAGTGCATAAAAAACACATCAACAGAACTGGCGCTAGAAGGAGGGATAACACACTGGGAATACAAAGCTGATGGTTGGAAGTGATTCATTTTATTCCCTCCTCCTCCTAACACCATCAACAAAACTGGTGCTAGAAGGAGGGTTGACACGTTGGGAATACAATGTTGAAGGTTGGAAGTGATTCATTTTATGCCCTCCTCCTCCTAACGACATCAACATAACTAGCGCTAGAAGGAGGGCATGCCATGTTGAGGCTACAAAGTTGAAAGTTGGCACTTTTAAAAGAGCATTTTCAAACAATAAATCTGAGATAGGGAGATCTCTTTTAATGCCAAAAATCAGAAAATTTTGAAGGCAATTAGAAGTTGAGTCAAAATGGAGCAGCATGCACAAATTGACATCACTCAGCTTCATGCAGATTTGAATAGGAGATTGAAGAAGCCATTGTAGAAATTTGCATTGGTGAATAGATGTCGAATCCATTGCACTCATAGGCACAATGAGTTGGGGTGTATGACTTTCTTGAGCAGAATTGAAAAGGTCTTGCAAGGAGAAATTCCCTTTTGAAAAATATACGAGCCCTTGGCTCTTGAAGACCTAGAGGAAGAGTTCACAACCATGGTAGCCAAAGCATTCAAGAAGTTGATCCAAGAACATTTGAGCAGCAAGGATGGACCAAGATTGGAGGAAGTACTAATGGCAAGTTGGTGTAGATTTCATAATGCACCACATTTAGAATTTATGTGTCCATCATGTGACAACATCATTGCTCAAGCCAAGGGTTGTTCGAACAAGTTAGAGCAGCCAACTCCCAATGAAGAGAAGTTATCCCATGAGGCAAAAGAGTTGTCAACATCCAGAGGACAGCAAAGTAAGGATGAACCAAGAAATTTGATAAAAGTTGACGTTGGAGCAGAAAACATTGAAGTTGAAAACCAGGCAGAAGAAGCAGATTTCACTAGGACAGCAAGGTACCTTGGTGAAAATATGATTGAAACTAATTTAGAAGGCGTTCCCTCCACCAATCGAAGGAATTCCTCCACTCTAGAATAAGATAAATTGGTAGGTGATGATGAACTAATGAAGTCTACAGTCGTGCATGCTGGGACAGCCAATGAAGATGCTAAAGAAAAAGAAGAAAATGTTGACAACATTGGAGCAGCAAAAATTGACGACGACGGTATAAGTGAAATTAGATTAGAAAGCCTCCCATTTACCAATGAGAGGGATTGAGGATCTGAAAATGCAGATTTGGAGGAGTGGGAGCAACCACTCGCCATGACTGTCTACCATCAAGCTTCTTTTTCAAGTGATGATGAGGACTCGATCACAGAGAGATATGACCAGCTTGTCTAAAGGCTAGGAAAGATTTGGTTAGAGCTAAAATACCAAGTGGATTTGGAGGTACTACTACTGCCGAATTGGTGCATAATTCATGATTCATCACACTCGGAGTTCACATGCGAACTATGCCAAGAAGCTATCAAGCAAGTCAAAGAACAAGCAAGGAAACCAAGCACCGGGCCTTCTCTACTTGCTGCCCGGATCGAAATAGAAGACTAAAAGCCTGAGCCAAGTGACAACTCGGTTGAAGGTGGACCTCAAGAGGATGTTGGGGCAGCAATAGTAGAAGGACAACAATACAATTTTGGACTTCTAAGTGATGAAGTAGATCAAGCGAGAATGATGTCCACCAGTCACCAAGAAGTTCTTCCTCTTGAAGAGTAGTTGTCTTCCATGGATGATAAGTTTTTTGGTGAGTCTTTGGGGGGAAATTGTGCAGTAGAATTTGGTCCCCTTAATGAGGTTCCATCAATTGATGGCTTTTTTCCATTGGGAGCTGCACTATGGAGGTATGCTCATGCCGAGGGAGAGCACATCCCAGAAGACGGTAGTGATGAATACATACTCCTTGAGCACCCGAACAGTGATGCACTAGAGTTTCCAGATTGGGAGAGGAGCTCCTACTCCATTTATAGCAATAGTGAGCCAAAGGAAACAAGTGAACGTCATAATGAGATGCATGAACAAAAAAGGGAAGAAGACAAAGGTGGGGGTGTTTTGATGGCTTCCAACAAGTATGACAGAATTGACCAACTACAAGATGCAACTTGGAGCCCTTTTGTCATGATCGTTGTTGATCCTCCTTCATATTTAGGGAGCTGTAATAGGATAGATTTGTCCATGTCATTATCCCATGACATTGAACATCATAAAAAGGAGGTTGATACTTGGGGAAGGAGACGAGACAACATGCTGCCCCTTGAGGAAAACAAACAAGTGGGTCCCATGTTTCCAGATGATCAATGTGGAGAAGTATTTCTTTTTGAAGAGCTGCCAATCGGGGCTATAGATCCCATTGGTAGATTGGAAGAGTTGTTTGCTGCCATGTCCTCCTAGCCTTATGCAAGCTTAATTTCTGAAGTGTTGCACCCTCCACCGCGCCCGATCGAGGCTACCGATGCAATGATCAACGATGATTGTGCTTACTCTTGACTATCCAATGCTTCCACCTCCATGTGATGACATCCAAGTTCTATCCTTCCTTAATCCTATGAATACTTATAGTTGCATGTTTTATTTTGATTATGGGAACAAGTGAAAATAAACATGTTTATGGATTAACCATGGGTTCAACGAGCCTCCTCAATTGTTGATTTTTCATGATGATGTGATTGAACTTGAGTGCTGCAACATTGAATTTCTTTTTTAGAATATAAAGATAAATTTGCATGGTTAAAAATGATAATGATTTCCCATTTGCTTGTGCATGCATTGCGAAATCCAATGAATGTTAATGTTGGTTTGCCCTACCTAAACATAGTGCTTTGTAAATATCTTTGTACATAGCCTGTTTTGAGTAGTATAGGTTTCCTATAAATACTCTGCTTTCCCGCTTTCCTTAAGTTAGTTGGTGTGATGTAGGTTGTTTTCTTTTTGTTTGCTTTCACTTTGCTACTACTTTGCTCTAGGTTTGCCTACTTTTAGCTGGGCACATCTATATGCACAACAACCATACTTATCGCCTGGAGTTGTTCTATGTATTTTTTTTTCAAACTCTAATCAAGTCTTTAGAGTGGATGGTGAAGGTCTTCTTTTAGTGTCAAGTGATCTGGGTGTTTGATTCAAAGAGGATAAGTTGCTGGTTTAGTCTGACTCTGACGTATTCTGAAATCTTACAACCCTTACACATCTTAAGAATTTGATGGTCACTGTAGGGCCTTTTGTGAAGTCTAGTTAAGTGAAAAATCTAAAATTTTGCTCCAGTGCCACTGTGATTCCTAGCCTTGAACATGAACTTCAATGCTTGCAGGTTGAAATAAAAGAGCTAAAAAGAGAAAAGAAAGAAAGAAAAAAAACATTGAAAATTAAAAGAAACAAAAAATTCAACTTTTCAGGGGTATCTGAGCAAATCTATCGGGGCCATGGACGCACGACTGACAATAGAGCAATGTTTAAGAGAATCACAACGATAACCTCGTCGGGGCTATGGATGCCTAACTAGCAGCAAGATAATGTCCTGGATGCTTTTGGAGTTAGAATAAAGCATGTAGCTTAACTTGATGGATCCTGGGTTCCTGTAGTAACTGAAGGATGGGAATTACACAATTGCACACACTTGCATTTTTAGCATACTATAGGTTGGGTTGGCTAGTAGTTTTGATCCTTTGGTTGGGCGTCTAGTTTGTTTGCCCTAGCGTGAAGGTCGAAACTAGAGGTTCTGGGTTCGTGATTCCATTTTTTCATCAAAATACTTGGGAGCATTTCCCCAACGAATCGCCATTTTTCGTGCATGTTTTGCGCACATGCCCCGCTATAGGCAGGGATCCCCTTTTTTCGCTCTTGACAAGCTGCTTTGCTCTTGTCTTGTTTTGCGTGCCCCAATTTCCAAGCCCAAATTGGTCATGTTCCTTAAAATAGTCAAATCCCCCTTACCAAATTCACCTACTTAGGGTATTCAAATGCGTGGAGAAATGAAGTCCCTCGTCCCTTTTTTGCCCATTGTCTTGTTTCTACTGACTTGGTCCCTGATCGCAGGATTCACTTTTTTCTACATTTTTTGACTTTGAGGCAAACTTTTTTGTGGATTTGGGATGTGTTTGGGGTGCCTAAGTGAACTAGCAAAGTTTCGTCAATGTTCCATAAAGTTTTAGTGGTTTTAGAACTTTCCCTCCAGAATTCCCTTCCTCTTTGGCTGTTTTGGAAACATCTGTGGACCCTTGTCGGTCCAATTTCCACATTTTTGACTTTTGGGATAACTTTTTGGTCGATTTGGGATGTATTTTGTGGTGCTTAAGTGAACTGTCAAGGATTCATCAACGTTTCGTTAAGTTTCAGTGGTTTCAGAGCTTCGTTCCCTTTTGGTTGTTTAGAACATCCGTGGAGCCCTAGCAACCCAGCCTCTGGAGCCTAGCCCCTTCGTGGCCATTTCTGGGACTTCGTCCCTCCGTGATCGTTTTGAACATCCGTGGAGCCCCAAAAACTCAGCCTCCGGAGCCCGGCCCCTCCATGGCCGTTTCCAAGACTCCATCCCTTCATGGCTATTTTGAACATCCGTGGAGCCCTGGTGACCCGGCCTTCGGAGCCTAGTCCCTCTGTGGTCGTTTCTGAGACTCCGTCCCTCCATGGTCATTTTGAGCTTCCAATTTTTTTCAAATGAGTCCAATCTTGAAGAATTTTTTTTGGTAACTCTTCCTTCCCCTTTTCCCATGCGCTATAATTGAAAAATCTCAGATTTGCTATGTTTTGTGGGGTTCGGGAACTTCCCTTCTGGTTTGTTGTCCCCCGTTCACTGCCCGCCCCCTTGAGCCCGCATTAATGTTTATGGTCCAAATGACCTCCAAATATGAATATTATGATCTTTTGATAATGCATGGATGAATCTAACAAGGATTTTGCAATATTTGACTGACGTTTTCCTTGATTTGTGTATGAAAGCACTTATAGCGTTTCATGTACACAGGATTCAAGGAGCCTACTGTTGGTTCGTCAAGGAGACCCATTGAGAAAATTGAATAGGGAATTTGCATAGCTCCTATCACCATTCATTTCATGTTCGCCTCTGCCCCTAGCACCCACCAAGAGGGTAGGCGTTAGAGGAAGGTATGTGCCAAGGAAGTTAAGGAAAAAAATGCAAGGGGGTGGCCTTGAGGAAAGCATAAGGGAGCTGTCTGCCTGAATCAGGGGCAACCAATCCATTGATGCCAATCATCAACAAACTCGTTTGATCCAAGGAAGAACACTGCAAACACATCAAGTAAGAAGACAACTTTCAAGCAGTTTCAGTTATAGTAAAAGGGCAATCAACTAAATGAAAAAATTGCTACAACACCTGAGCACTAGATGACAAAACAGGGAAAAGACAAAGGTGTATTTTAAAATTGTTGAATATTGTGGGGTAGGTGAAACCCTAATGTAAATCAAATATGGGCCACTCATTGTGAATTAATCCTAGCCATTCAGTTGGGCTTTGGAAAACTATAAATAGGGGCTTGCCCCTCATTTGTAAGGGTTAGAGAACTGATGTAAAGACATTTTACGGCAATAGAAAGAAACATTGCATGATTTATGGGTGTTCCTTTTGAGTTTTCTCTTTATGTATGCATGGTTCAACTTCCATAGTAGTTTTAGTTGTAGATTCTTGAATGGAGTTGATAATGGAAATTTCTATTATGGTATTTGATGAATTTTTAGCCCATACTTTTAGCACTTGTTGATGACAAATTGCTGTGTAAAGTTAGCTTGGGCTTCTTGATTTCAATGCTGCAACTTAGTTCAATCACATGTGCATGATGTGCATATGCAATTGGAAAATCAACAGTCCTTAGAAGATTGCATTGGTTTTGTGCAACTGTAGGTTTTTCTTGGCCAAGAAAAACCCAGTTTAGGGGGTTTTTCTACTATAGCAGCCTCCATGACCACTATTCATTTGTAGTTTCAGATCTAGGAACCTTCTCTCTTCCCTTCCCTTTTTCCATTTTTTTAATAAGTACCTTAGGAAAGGTTCATTGCACATTGTAAAGTTAAATCCAATGATAAAAATGGAGTTCAAGACTGTTGTTTGAACCTACAACAAATGCACAACTTCCCATGATTTGTAACTCATCCATAAGTCTGCCTTGTGATTCCAGAAAATCACATCAAACAACTGAGATATTCCAAGCATTGTCAAGCTCTGACATTAGAGACCTTGGGATAGTGTTCTGTAATTTGATTATGGAAGATTGTGTTTCAAGAGATGTAGTGCACCTATGCACTGCCTATGTTGAGAAGTGCATAAAAAACACATCAACAGAATTAGCGCTAGAAGGAGGGTTGACACGTTGGGAATACAAAGTTGATGGTTGGAAGTGATTCATTTTATGCCCTCCTCCTCCTAATGCCATCAACAGAACTGGTGCTAGAAGGAGGGTTGACACGTTGGCAATACAAAGTTGAAGGTTGGAAGTGATTCATTTAATGCCCTCCTCCTCCTAACGACATCAACAGAATTGGTGCTAGAAGGAGGGCAAGACATGTTGAGGCTACAAAGCTGAAAGTTGACACTTTTAAAAGAGAACTTTGAAACAAGAAATCTGAGATAGGGAGATCTCTTTTAATGCTAAAAATAAAAAAAAATTGAAGGCATGTAGAAGTTGAGTCAAAATGGAGCAGCATGCACAAATTGACATCACTCAGCTTCATGCAGTTTTGAATAGGAGATTGAAGAAGCCATTGCAGCAATTTGCATTGGCGAATAGATGTCGAATACATTGCACTTGCATGCACAATGATTTTAGGTCTCTGACTTTCTTGAGTAGAATTGAAAAGGTCTTGCAAGGAGAAATTCCCTTTTGGAAAATATACTAGCCCTTGGCTCCTGAAGTCCTAGAGGAAGAGTTGACAACCATGGTAGCCAAGGCATTCAAGAAGGTGATCCAAGAACATTTGAGCAGCAAGGATGGACCAAGATTGGAGGAAGTACTAATGGCAAGTTGGTGTAGATTTCACAATGCACCACATTCAAAATTTATGAGTCCATCATGTGACAACAACATTTCTCAAGCCAAGGGTTGTTCAAACAAGTTGGAGCAACCAACTCCCAATGAAGAGAAGTTATCCTATAAGGCAAAAGAGTTGTCAACATCCAGAGGACAAAAAAGTAAGGATGAACCAAGAAATTTGATACAAGTTGATGTTGGAGCAGCAGACATTGAAGTTGAAAACTAGGCGAAAGAAGCAGATTTCACTAGGACAACAAGGTGCCTTGGTGAAAATCTGATTGAAACTAATTTAGAAGACCTTCCCTCCACCAATCGAAGGAAGTCCTCCACTCCAGAAGAAGATAAATTGGTAGGTGACGATGAACTAATGAAGTCTGCAGTCGTTTATGTTGGGACATCCAATGGAGATTCTAAAGATCAAGAAGAAGAAAAGGTTGACAACGTTGGAGCAGCATAAAATGATGACGAAGGTATAAGTGAAATTAGATTAGAAAGCCTCCCCTTCACCAATGAGAGTGATCGATGATCTAAAAATGCAGATTTTGAGGAGTGGGAGCAACCACTCGCCACGACTATCTACCATCAAGCTTCTTTTTCAAGTAATGATGAGGACCCGATCACAGAGAGATATGACTAGCTCCTCTCTAGGTTAGCAAAGGATTGGTCAGAGCTAAAATACCAAGTGGATTTGGAGGTACTACTACTGTCAAATTGGTGCAGACTTCATGATTCATCACACTCGGAGTTCACATGCGAACTATGCCAAGAAGCCATCAAGCAAGTCAAAGAACAAGCAAGGAAACCAAGCACCAGGCCTCCTCTACTTACTGCCCAGATCGAAGTAGAAGACCAAAATCCTGAGCCAAGTGACAACTCGGTTGAAGGTGGACCTCAAGAGGATGTTGGGGCAGCAATAGAAGAAGGACAACAATACAGTTTCAGACTTCCGAGCGATGAAGTAGATCAAGTGAGAATGTTTTCCACCAACCACCAAGAAGTTCTTCCTCTTGAAGAGCAGTTGTCTACCATGGACGATGGGATTTTTGGCGAGTCTTTGGGGGGAAATTGTGCAGTAGAATTTGGTCCCCTTGATGAGGTTCCATCAATTGATGACTTTTTTCCATTGGGAGCTGCACTATGGAGGTATGCTCATGCCAAGGGAGAGCACATCCCAGAAGATGGTAGCAATGAATACATACTCCTTGAGCCCTCAAACATTGACGCACTAGAGTTTCCAGATTGGGAGAGGAGCTCCTACTCCATTTATAGTGATAGTGAGCCAGAGGAAACAAGTGAACGTCATAATGAGATGCATGAACAAAAAAGGGAAGAAGACAAAGGTGGGGGTATTTTGATGGCTTCCAACAAGTATGACAAAATTGACCAACTACAAGATGCAAGTTGGAGCCCTTCTGTCATGATCATTGTTGATCCTCCTTCATATTTAGGGAGCTGTAATAGGATAGATTTGTCCATTTCATTATCCCATGACATTAAACATCATGAAAAGGAGGTTGATACTTGGGGAAGGAGATGAGACAACATGCTGCCCCTTGAGCACAACAACCAAGTGGGTCCCAAGTTTGCAGATGATCAATGTGGAGAAGTATTTCTTTTTGAAGAACTGCCAATCGGGGTTGTAAATCCCATTGGTAGATTTGAAGAGTTGTTTGCTGCCCCGTCCTCCCAGCCTTATGCAAGCTTAATGTCTAAAGTGTTTCACCCTCCACCACGCCCGCTCGAGGCTACTGATGCAAAGATCATTGATGTTGAGCTTACTCTCAACTGTCCAATGCTTCCACCTCCATGTGATGACATCCAGGTTCTATCCTTCCTTAATCCTATGAATACTTATAGTTGCATGTTTTATTTTGATTATGGGAATGATGGAAAACAAACATGTTTATGGATTAACCATGGGTTCAACGAGCCTCCTCAATTATTGATTTTTCATGATGATATGATTGAACTTGAGTGCTGCAACATTGAATTTGTTTTTTCAGAATATAAAGATATATTTGCATGGTTAAGAACGATAACGATTTCCCATTTGCTTGTGCATGCACTACAAAATCCAATGAATTTTAATGTTGGCTTGCCCTGCCTAAACATAGTGCTTTGTAAATATCTTTGTATATAGCCCGTTTTGAGTAGTATAGGTTTCCTATAAATACTCTGCTTTCCCGCTTTCCTTAAGTTAGTTGGTGTGATGTAGGTTGTTTTCTTTTTGTTTGCTTTCACTTTGCTTCTACTTTGCTCCAGGTTCACCTGCTTTTAGTTGGGCACATCTGTGTGCACAACAACCATATTTATCGCCTGGAGTTGTTCTATGTATTTCTTTGTCAAACTCTAATCAAGTCTTTAGAGTGGATGGTGAAAGTCTTCTGTTAGTGTCAAGTGATCTGGGTGTTTGATTCAAAGAGGATAAGTTCCTAGTTTAGTCTAACTCTAACGTATTCTGAAATCTTACAGCTCTTACACATCTTAAGAATTCGATGGTCATTGTAGGGCCTTTTGTGAAGTCTAGTTAAGTGAAAAATCTAAAATTCTGCTCCAGTGCCATTGTGATTCCCAGCCCTGAACGTGAACTTCAATGCTTGCGGGTTGAAATAAAATAGCTAAAAAATAGAAAAGAAAGAAAGAAAAAAAACATTGAAAATTAAAAGAAACAAAAAATTCAACTTTTCAGGGGTATCCGAGCAACTCTACCGGGGCTATGGACACCCAGCTGGCATTAGAGCAATGTTTAGGAGAATCACAATGACAACCTTGTCGGGGCTATGGATGCCTAACTAGTAGCGAGGAAATGTCCTGGATGCTTTTGGAGTTAGAATAAACCATGTAGCTTAACTTGACGGAGCTTGGGTTCCTGTAGTAACGAAAGGATGGGAATTAACGCAATTGCACACACTTGGATTTTCAGCATACTGAAGGTTGGGTTGGCTAGTGGTTTTGATCCTTTGGTTGGGCATTTAGTTTGTTTTCCCTAGTGTGTCAGGTCAAAACTAGAGATTTTGGGGTCGTGATTCTAGTTTGTCATCAAAA
>VDFB02346186.1:0-16089 GCA_007258455.2 Sequoia sempervirens | reverse complement strand
ATTTCAAGAATTATAGGAACCAACAGAATGGCTATAAATGTATTTGCATTTTCAAAAGAACTTTTCAGAATTGAAGAAAATTATTGAACTCAGAAGAGCTGTGTGTCGCGCAATTTTCATGATCAGCAATATACTTATTACGTTATTTTTCACATTTACTGTTGTGTGCATCTCTTTTTTATAGCATTAATTGTATACTTGTGAACTAATTAGTTGTTTAAGGGATTCCCCAGACCAACAACAATGAACTTATTACTGTCAAAATCAAATATCTAGTTATACATTTCATGGTATTAAATATATAGACATTTTACAATATGCTGCAATTTTCTGGCTTCCCCTTATCACAGTACTAACTGTAGCGGCATGCTCAATCTTTTTAGCCCTAAGAGGTGCATCAAGGAATATTAAACGAGTCCTTTAATTTATCCTCTAATGTTTGCCTCTTCAAATATTTCGTATGCTCCCATTCCCTATTTTCATGGCATTATAGCAAGCTGAATCATGCTCACCTTCTTCCTTTGAATTCTTCAAAGAAAAAAATGCTCCATTTACCTTTGCAGCCTTAACTGAAAAACCATTGTATGTATATGCATCTATATTAGCAACGAGACCTAACTTAGCATTTCTGCGTTTCTTTCCAAAGCACAGAAAAAATCTTGTTAAGTTTTTTTTGTCTCCATTGGCCACTAAAGAGAATACTGTATGCTACTGCATCTGCTGTGCATTTTGAATCTTACAAAGATAGAAAAACATATTAATGTTTTGTTATCTCCTATGACTTAACAAGAGCATCAAACAGGGAACTCCAAGTATGTGGATCCGGGATAAAAACTTTCTGCAGAGTTTCTTCCATAACAAAAAATACCTCATTTATTCTGCCAGCCTTTCCAAGGCCATTTATAAGGTTACTATAGACCATATTATGCAAGAGCATGCCTTGGGCTTTTGCTTGTTTGAAAACATTATATGCTTTATCCTGTTTATCTTCCTTAACAAGTCCATTAATGAGCACCATATAAGTAACCATTGAAGGAAAATGACGCTTTGCTCTCATTTCCTCAAAGACTTGATATCCCTCACATGATTTCCCTAACTTGCATAAACAGTCAATTGCAATACTAAATGCCAAAGCATTGGGCTCATAACCTTGATTTTTCATAGTATAAAAAAGGTCAGATGCTGCTGATATGTTACCAGACTTTGAGAGACTCCGCATGAAAATAGAGTAGGACCGTACATCTGGGACACATCCGTGTTCTTTTATTTCCATAAATATGTCATGGACCTTGTCAATTTCCCCTGCTCTAAGGCTGCAGTCCATGTATACATTATACAGAATAATATCTGGTCTGCAACCTCTCTGGACCATGTCCTTGTAAACTTCATGCCCCCTGTATGTTCTACCCCACCTAATGAAGTTTTTTATCAGGGATGTGTACACCACAGCATTGGGTGTAAGGCCCTCTTCTAGCATTCTTTCAAATAGCCTGTAAGACTCGTCAATCTTCCCTTGCCTGCCAAATGCGTCAATCAAAGAACAATATGTTACTTCATCCGGAGTACAACCTTTGGCTCTCATGTCCTCAAAAACGTTGCAAGCTTCAGACAGTTTAGAAGACTTACAAAGTCTATTAATAATTATATTCACTGTGATTGAATTGGGGAACAGATTTGCCCGAGTCATTTCATCCTGGATTTTATGAACTTCATCAAATTTATCTTTCTTACATAGAATGTCAATAAGAATATTGTAAGTAGAAATATTAGGTTCCGCATCCTTTTTCATTTCATTGAAAAGCATACAGGCCTCATCCACTTTGTCTCTCTTTCTAAGGCATGTAAGAAGAGAATTATAGGAAATGACATTTGGTATGCACCCTTTATCTCTCATTCTGTCTAGTAAAGCATAAGCTTCAAGGAACTTACCAGCAGCTCCAAATCCTAATATCAATGTGTTGTATGCAAAAACACATGGGGTCTTTCTCATGAGTTCCATCTTCTCAAACAACTCTACAGCTTCATCCAGTTTATTTGCCTTGCAAAGAGCACCAATCATGATTGTATATGTTGCATCATCGGGTGCAATGCTTTTTTCCTTCATTTCATGAAGGAATTGCCAAGCCATCTTCAATTTGCCCACCTTCACAAAACAATCTATGCAGACATTGTATAATACAACATCATCATTATAAGAATTACTTTTCATTTCTTCTAAAAATGATAGTGCAGCATCATAATTACCTTCCATGGCAAATGTACGAACTAAAGTTGAAAAGAGATGAGAGCTCACCTTGTATCCCATCTCCTGCAATTCTCTCAGCATGGAAAGAATCATACTTGATTCATAAGCCTCGGCAAGAGCACCAATGACAATTTCATAAGAATAAAATGCATTCTGAAAGTTCATCTCTCTCATAGTATGTACTATATCAACAGCTTGTCTCAGCATTCTAAAACTGGTATAGATCTTTACAAGTTCTACACAGGAACTACGTGATGGTTCAATTCCATCTGTACTCATATCCTTGAGTAGACTTTGCAACTTCTTGGTTTGCATGTTATTAGCCAGCATTAAGAGGAGGGGATCATAAACTTCTGAACTAAGTTTGAAATTTGTTTGACTTTGTGCCCATCTGAAGTAATTCAGTGCCGTGTCTATATTCACCTGTCTCTTCAATACCTCTGTAATAGATACTGGATGAATACAACAGCCTACATTTTCAAGTGCCTGTTCCACATCAGAACCCCATTTGCATTTACTTATAATGTCACACACCTGAGCGATGCAAGTGTGTATGCTTCCTCTGAGAATACAAATTTCAGATTGCTGTCCACAATCAAGTAGCTGATATCTGCCAGTTGCTTGAGAAGCTTCATTTGACAATGAAGAAAGTTGCCTTCTCCAGAGAAGTAAACAATAGAAAATAGAATGTTGGTCCCGGACATGCGAAAACAGACCTGCAGTGTAAACAGTGTTGAATTCACTCAATAACATCATTTTCTAAGTTACTAGTATTTGCTAATAATGCAAATAATGGAAAAACAGTTCCTTGTGAAAATGTCTCATTGCCAAAACTACATTATATGAAATGCAATGCACCTCTTGTTAATGGAAAACCCCTAATGAGAACGAGAGAAATGAATTATTAATGGGGTGTATTTATAGTGCCTCTATCCTCATCATACCTGACCCATAATAACATCACTACATCTTGTACCCTACATAAATGACGAGGGACTTTCTTACGTGCTCCTATGGCTCTTTCTAGGCTCACCATGGCTTCATAGATCCTAATTTGGCATCTGTGCTACAACAATACAACCCATCCACAAAAGAACCAGTAATACGATACAACCCATGCAATTAAGATGGCTACTAAATAAATGCAAATAAATTAATTTGGTCCTCATCGGTCACTATTTAAGGCTTAGTTATGTAAAAAAGATGCTGAATAAACCACAGAAATCACTCCTCATAAAGTTCTAAATATAAGCAGCCTCATTCATGGCGGGCCTCCCAAGCAGTCCTGCAGAAAATTATGCCAGAAAATCTGTTGCCCCGTATTAATAATAAGCAGGTCTGGCTGGTCAGCCAACAGCCAACTGAGAAAATCCCATTTATGACATATAGATATACTATATTTGGACTCATTCTTCATATGATTCAATGTCAAATGAGCATTGAATCTAAAATTGGTTTTGTGAGCTGAAGAAGGGAAGCAACCTCCAAGAATAAAGAGAGGACATTCATTTATTAGGCATTTACAATGCATTTTAAGTAGATTATGTGTTTAAGGAAAAAAAACACCTGCTCTAATTCTGTGGCCTACTGCAATCATTATCAAGCAGTTAATGAAAGGTGACTTCAGAATAAGGAAGCAAATAATTTGCAGTAAAGCTGATGGTTTGTAATCAGTTCATAGTCCTCATTTGCTTGCTTCGGTGAGTTGTCAAGTTGATTTGTTTGCTTTCCAATAACTTGCATAACTCATATTGCACAAAATTTGAATATTGAGGCCAATGCAAGATGAACTTGATTTTTAATCACTTGATTTCATTTTTAATTTATCTTTTCAAGTTGTTGCATGTTTGCTTGATGATTATGACCCAGCTTGATTAGCATCTTCATCTCTTGCAATCAAATGACAGATTTTCCAGCTGTTAGATTACACAGAGATATGATATTTAAGCAGTTTGCCTAACATAGAAAAAGAGAGAAAAATTTATTAATGTCCACAAATGACCATGAATAGGACCTCAAAGGGAACAGAGTATTGAACAGTTAAAATAGCCAAGAACTAGGTCAAAAAAGGGGGGCCTAGAATTGAAGCTAAAACAATAAAGCAAGAAAAGCAAGAAAAAAAATAGAGAAATACACACAGTAGTTAACCTAAAAAAACTAAAAAAGGTAAACACCAAACGAGTACAAGTATAAAAAGTGATGCCGTCTAGACCAGGATATCTAATGAAAGATGACCCAATCTAGCAGCCCAACACTTATTCAATACATCCATACGCAAAACAGAAGCAATAATGAAAAGCTACAGTAAATTTATTAAGTGTCTGTAACAGAATACAACTTGCTTACAAAAGTATACAGTGCTACAGAAGCTAAAGGCACTTCCTATAGTCAGTCTCTTCTCTGTGAGGCTTCTCAACACAGCCCCCCTCTCATTCTCCTCTTCACACTCAAGGGGTCTTCATTCTTCCCCTGGACTCTGCTAAACAGAGTTTCATTCTTCTCCCCCTCTCAACAGAGATTGCTCATCCCCTTTTTTCTTCTCTAATTAACCAAGATTACACCTCTTTTCCCTTAGAAAAATATATCAAATAAATCACTCCTGCACCAACCACGAAAATGTTGCAGATCATGTTGCTTCCATAGCAAAGAATTGTAGTTGTTTCACAAAATGAAAGAAATGACCAAGGAAACACAGATAGTTGTAACTGTTTTCCAAAAGAAGAATAAAAATTTGTGCAGCTAGGAAGATTAACAACCAAGGAAAATGGCCAGCCACGTGGAGAAAGCAAATAAAATAGACACCAAAAAGACACCCATCAGCCAAGAAACCAAAAAGACACCCCAAGTGACTGGTAGATCTGTTGCACAAAACAGAAGGTGAGAAGTCACAAACTGCCCAAAATAGCATGACCCCAAAATCAGCCACCAGGTGTAATAACCACAATGTGCCATTGAAAATCTCTGCATAACAACTATATTGTTGTAAGCAATAATAGTCACATGAAATACACCGAACCAAGCTACCAAGATTAGAAAACACAAAAAGCAGCTTTATTTAGAAAGTCACTTGCTGCCAGTTTGGAGGACTATTTTAAAATTGAGTGTATTGCATGAAGCAATTATAATTGCTTTATCCAATCAACCCAACATATAACTCCTCACTAATGTCTATACCAGGTCCTATTGCAACCTATCACTGAGGTAAAATATTGCAAAATAGCACATACAATCATCCTAAAGCATAATACATAGCTCCTGTAACATTTCTGAAGCAATTTATTTACACAACAAACTATCCCATTAGGCCTGTACAACCTGTAGGTATCCGAAAGCACAGCTACAAGTCTAAAATCCATTTCAAACCACTTTTTCTTGTAGCAACCTGTAGGTGTCCTGTAGCACAGGTACAAGTCCAAAATCCATTTGAAACCAACCACCTCCCTGTAGCAACCCTCCAAGAAAGCAAGTTGGCATGAAATCCACCACACAACCCAAAACTAAAGAAAACTGAAAACATAAACTACTATTGTTTTTGGTGACACAAGAATTGACTTGGATGCTCCTACATCAAAAAAGAAATTCAAGGGGAGATCCACACAAGCAGTGTAATGTAATGTCCCCTCTTTATGTCCTGGATTTTTAATGAGCTGGGCCGACATGGAAACAGTGTTTATGAACAATACTTATAATTAAATAATAAAATTTTATTCTGTTTGGCCAACCTGCCTTTGGGTTGGCGCCCTTTTTGGATTTGAATTTAATTTACTTTTGTGGCCGACTTCAATTGAAGTGGCTCGAGTAGATAGTATTTATAGGAGGTTATTGTGTGAAGACAATCATCACAAATTTTAGAGTTAATCTCTTTCCAGACTATCGGTGAGGACGTAGTCTCTCACGCGCTGGAACCCAGGTTGGTGCATAGCTTCAGCTTGGGAAAAGTCATGTTTGCTCACTTTCTTCCGCCATCCGCTCATCCACACTTATTGTGAATTGCAGATTGATACACTCAGGTCCCAGCGATATAGGCATTCAGCTCATACACCTGCATGGGAAGAAAAGCGACAAATTGCGATCAGGCCGAGCCTCCTGGCTCTAGCCGTCAACCCACAGGGACACGAACATCAAGAGCACAGGTCAAAGTATTGTTTCAGACGCCCGATCCACACCAGTGACTACCACACACTTCTTTGTAACAAGGCGAACCCGCAGACATAGAGATTGTGATTCAGAGGGCACAGGTATGAACGATCGGAAGTTGAACACCTTACGGGCGAGCGGCGATTAAGGAACCACTAATACTTCACCGGAAGAAGAGGCGACATCATCCTTTCCACGGGAATATCACCGGAGGCAATAGCAACACTTTACGAGAGTATAGAAACATTTGTATATGCTTCAGAAACACTGCACGGGAATCACACACAAGAGTCACATGATTTGGAACATATACATCGGACCGCACCACATACAGCTGGAGAAAAGGCCTTCCATCGACGGCATCTTGAAACATCCTCAGTCACAGTCGGGTGTATGCGATTTGAGTTCTGTGCTACTTGTTATAAATCGACATTTACTATAGTCAGGAATAGTAATATAATCGGGCTATGGTATTTGAGATGGTGATCTTTGATACAATCTGCTGTTATCTGATATTCTGTGCAATCCCATATAATCTAAGTAATGCCAGTGACTTATCACAATTCCATTGCTCCTGAGTAATTTTCTATTGTGCTGATAAAATTCTGAAGTGTTCATTTTCAATCTGGATTCTCTGTGAAGATAAATCTGTGTGCTTTCTATATGGGTGTTTTGCCCTACTTTCAGGAGTTGCAGTATCTTTTGTTTTAGGGATAGATCAGGCTCTTTACATGTAAACAAATGATAACCACCAAGGCAGAGGAAAAAAAACATATGATGTCAAAATTCTAGGACACATTAAAGGAGGCAAGGATATAATCATCAATCACTGTAGGGATACAAATGTAGAATCTGAAGAATGTTCATTGAGGAAAGCCTAGAGCTAAGGGGATCAAGATGGATAATCTTAGGAGGCAATTAACTCCGCGTAGAACATCCCCTAACACTTAAGATTAAAGAACTACCAGTGATAGAAAAAGAACTAGAAAGCTTGCCCCAAGATACATGCCATGAAAGAAGGTGTAGAGTGTCCACAATATCAAAAGATGGAGCCAAAACAATTAGAATGAGAACTGGGGTGCAGATGTGTAATATCCCCAATGGGATCTGCCCTAAAATTCTGATTTTTACTTCTGCTCAAACCCTAATTCTGACTTCTGATTTCAAACAAAATATCACAGAAAACATACAAGTGCGCAAACATGACAAATAAACATGCCAAATGATGCTACCAATTGATATTCATATCAAACATGAAATCCACCATGAAAAACACAAGATAGCACATCCAAATGCAACATACAGACCTAATTTTCTGTAGATAACTTCTGCTGTTACAAACTGAATATTCTGGATTGAATTTACAATGAATTCATGGGCTCAAACATGCCAGATATATGCCCAGATTTCTGCTCTACAAATCAGATCTGAAACTATGATTATACATACCAAATATGTGCAAAATAGTCTTCAAATATCAAACCCTAGATGGGTGAAATTCCTCCTTGGTAAGTGCTTAAAGTTTGTTGCTCCAAATATGCAAAATCGCCCTCCAAAGGTGGACGCTTAGGTCTGCTCCAAGTGGTGCTCCAAATTAGGGCAAAACTCTAATGCAATTTGCTCACAAAATGCCACAATCATTCTACTCCAATCTGATCTGCAAATCTGATTATGCAATGATGCTCCAACCTCCAAATGTCTCCAATGAAGTGCAAATAGAACTCCGTTATGAGTCCTCCACAAGATGAGCTAGGTTTTCATCCAACTCACCGTATTCACAAGGGTTTTCGTCCTTGAAATAAAGCCCAACCAAAGTTGTAGCCAAAGAGAAAATTTCCCAATGAAAATATGATATGAATGGATACCCCAAATGCCTTGCACTTTACTTTATTTTATAGCCCTCCAAAAAAACCTTAACAAGGCCAACCTCCTTTATTTATTTAATTATTATTTTTTCTTTTTTTACTTTTTTCTCCTCCAAACTTGGCCAACCCCAAAAAAGTATTTTTATTTTATTTTATTATTTATTTAATTAATTAATTAATTTATATTATTTATATTTTAATATTATGTAATGTCCCTTGTAGAGTGTACTTTGAATTTTGCCTTCAACCTTAAATATATCCAAGAATCAATGTTTTTAAGATAGGGTAAGAGTGATGCACTTTCGCTCTATTTAAAGAGCAACTGTTTATCACTAATATGTTGATATGTTTATGATGTGAATTCTTGAATTAAGAAATCTGATTCGAATATTATTTCAATAATGGCAATATGCCAAATAAATATAACGCTGTTTCTGATATGTTAATATTAAACCATGCATTGCTTATGCAAGAGTTTAGGCCTCTATTATATTGCTGTTTCTGAAGTTATATTTATATTCATGCAACGGCTGGTTGTGGGCTCTTAGAGAGCACTCAATCAGGAATGTTAAATATATAATTCTACCATGTTCGATGATCTTCTCCACAAATCTTATTAACCTTTTATATCTTCATGTCCCCATGATTAGAAACATCTCTTCTGAACGGTGATGTCCCTTCGAACCAGCATGACTTTCTTATTGTCCTTTCAAAACTAATCGCTGCATTTGAGTTTAGATGTCTCTTTGGCTTTATTGCATCAATTCCTTTAATCTTTGTCTTTAAGGACTTTAATTAATTAATTATGCCTTTGATCGAACCTATCCTTGAACAGCGATATCTTTATTAATGTTTTTTGCGTCAATAGTGTGGCAGTCTTCAGATGAGCAGATAACCAAGGAGGTCCCGAATTGCAAACGAATGGTGGTTGGTTTTGACTATTCTTCCCCTGACAACCTCCACATGGATTCCAGCCAGCAGATCCAAAGGTTACAGCTCCCCCAACCACATCGCAGTAGTCTTTGATCTTTAAAAATATGCCGATACCAACACTTCTATCATCTTCTTTGTATATAACTACATTACGCACATTGCTCTCTGTTACATTGCACTTGGTTTCGGGTTGCTTAATGCTGCATTAGATTTCTTTATACATATGCATCGAAGCTTCACGTTGCCTTTCTATCACCTTCCAAATCATAGGAACTCATGCTTTGCTTGTTGTAGAGATTGGAAACTGCAGCCTAATGTGTGCAAAATGGTCGTGGATGCCTGCGGAAGCTTGCTATAGCTCATTTTGAAATCCTTTTCTAAACTTCTTATATGCCATGTTGGCATTTCGGTATGCCGCACATCATCATGGATGCTTAAAATAGTTCACACTGTGTTAAGCACTGCCTCCTTTGCTTGTCCATGCTTTTAATAGGTTAAGAGCTTTATTACATTGAAATGCCATACCTTATGTCCATGATAGTTGTAGATTTGGTATGAATTTACAATATGATTGTGCTATGTTAGGCTCCATTCATACATCAGCCTGGTAATAACCAATGGTGCATTACTTTACATAAACAGTTCAATATTAAATGTATCAACTCTGATGGTGCATTCGATTTTAAGAATACCGATGTCAACTCTAACTCCTCTGACGATGCCTACATGTCTACAAGTAATCCAAGGTGGTAGTCAAAGATGGTCACAACTTTCAACAAAGATATACTTGTTTCCAGACCGTCTTGTAATAGCATATGCTCCCAATAATAATAATCCAGCAGTTATAATATAAGCATCAACTTGCTCATTCGATGGCAGCAATAGAGATAAATAGAAGTGGCTAGAATAATACAGTGGATCTTTGCAACTATTTTGATATCTTCGGAAGTTGCCGACAACAAGGATGTTGGCTTTCCAACCTTCAAATAATATCGGCTACCTTAGTAGATAAGTTTAAATCTTCCTTTAGTTCTGAATATAATCGCTTATGGGGTTATTACATATTATATAATATATACTAGTGTTTAAAAACACTACTAAAATAGGGTGGATTTAGGGCAGGAAAAAGGGGACATTACAAGATGAGTCTTAGCCATAGTAGACCACATAGATGGGAAGTTCCTTACAAACCTATCTCCATATGCATGTGAATCAATGGTATCTAGAGGGTGCTTAATGCCTCCAACATCTATGATTGGAAGAAAGAAGTAATCAATTAAGTAGATCTTAGACCTCCATGGAGAAACCTATGCCTAAAAGTGGTAATCTCACAAATAAAAAGGACCAAGCATCTCTGATCAAGGTAGTGGAAAAATGACTAGAATCTCTATATAAACAATGGTATCAGCCAAGGATTTCATAGATATCAAACGACAAAAAAATGAAGTGCTCAGTTTCAACCTCCTAGAGAGAACAAGGTAGCAAACCCTTTGTAAAATATGGTGGTTTGTCTCAACATGAATCTAGTGGGAGCACTCTCACAAGTAGCCAAGGGGAATCCTTAGAGCATGAGACCAATGATGCTAAAATTAGTTGGGTCAAACAATGGTCCCATCAATAGCATGTAAGAAGTGCTCAACTAGAAATCCAATTTGAGGTTGAAAAAATTCAAAGGGTACATCCAACTAACCAAGATGTACCAATGGTAAATGTCCTCTCTGATGAATCCAGTGAGCACCACTTTCCTTGGAAGAAGGCAACAAGGGGCACATAACCTTGGAGAAGCAGCAACATTGGCATTTGTAGGGACCCAAAGAGGTCATCTTCTATAAGGAACAAAGTGCCAAAAAAGGATAGCTCCCATAGGACAAAGCAAAATCACCCATAGATTTAAGCTTGTGTATAAGCTAAGTGAGTTTGAAAATAAACTCAAGGTAAAGGGGTTGAGCAGCAAATTCATCTTGGAAAATACATTGAGACACCATCTACTTGCACTAGATCATAGATTGATCCGTAATTATCTAAACTCACTCAACCTAAGCCCAATCACAAGACCCCAAGCTACAACCCGAAACCCCATAACCATTCAATGTTGTGGGCTTAATCATTATGTTGAAGAGGCACATCTTTGAAGGGGTGCCCTAGAAATACACTTGAAAGCATCAGTACTCAAAAACAAAGAGTGAGGTGTTTCCCTTGCAAAGACAAGAGTAAGAGGTTGGCCACAAACAAAGAGGATCAATAAACTAAAACCCTAGAGAGGTATAAGAAGTTGTGATCATCACTAGGGCCCCTTTGTGGAAGAAATAAAAAATGGAAAGAATATCCTTGGTGATGTTGAAGACACTAAGGTTGACCACAAGCTAGCAAAGTTCACAAAACTTAGAAAAGGTATCAAGTTGTCTCTGCATGCTATTAAAAGAATGAGAGAGAAGGACCACATCATTCGCAAAGAGCAATATAGCAACCACAACATGGTGAAGCAAGTAACCATCATCCAAATGAATATGGTGTCTAATAAAATCCTCAAGGTCATCAATGTAGATAGGTTCGAGAACAAGGGCAACCCTTCTTGACTCCAATAGTAATCTTGACAAAGTTGGAGAGGCTATGACAGGCCTAAAATCATCTAAACACTATCTTGGAGAGCCACTTGATGGAAGTAATGAGAGTATCAAAAATCAAAAATACCAATGTCCTACAATTTTTGGAACAATAGATGCCTTGAGATAGAGTCAAAGGCCTTCTTAAAATCCACAAAACAACAATATGCTTTCTAAGACCAATGGTGTTCCTCTTCAACGGTGGCACAAAGTGTAAAAATGTGATCAATAGTCTAGAAATCCCTCTTGAAACCAATATGCCTTTGACCCTCGAATTCCTATCCTCCAACACCTTGAAAAGCATCATGTCAAATGCTATGGCATAAAGCCTAACAAAAACATGCCCATCATGATAGTACTAGAATTACTTGGGTTGAATCCATCCCTAAATTTGAGAACAATGTGGATAATATATTGTCACCATGTAGAGAGGAACCCAAAACAAACAACCTCATTGAATAGCTACAGAATGGGCTTGGCAAGTGTGCTAGGAATGGTGTCTCAACCTTGCATCTTAATGTTAGAAATACAAAAAATGCGACTTTTCAGCTACAAAACAGAAAACCTCAATTTATGGGCTACAAAGGCTTTTTTGGCCCTAAAAAAATCCCCAAATGGCCCATCATTGATTCCCTGATGACAAGGATGTAGACCTATTTGAGCTCAACATTTTTTTTAAAAAGGGGGCTCAATTGTCTTACCAATTCAAAAGTTATGGCCTCTAGATATTGGGCCTCCCATATTAGAAAAGTTAGAACATCTATGACACATAAGAGAGTTGTAAAGAGTGACACTTGTTGTCCAATTTACAATGCATCTTATGACATGTCATAAGACATCTTTGAATGGAAATAATGAAGCCAAAATGGAGCAGTTGGTTAGTGGATTATGACAACTTGAGGTAGATGGAAGGAATATGTCATTTTTAGCCTGTGGACTCATATTGGGATTTGGGTATTGGATTTTTTAACTAGGGAGTTGGGAAACACATTTTGGATGGTTTCAAATCATGGTTTCCTAATTACCATTTGATGGTTTGAGGTATTGTTTCTCTTATTTATTGAGAGTTTAAGATAAAAGTTTTAAAAGTGAGTTTTGTAGGTACTCTTATGTTGCCAGAATTAGTCTAGATCTTTTGATGGTGATACTCCTATAAAGGATTAGACTCTACAAAGTATTGTAACTTTTGATTATTGAACAGTACATTGAGTTGCTTTGGAGTGTGGGATTTTTCTTCCAAAAAGGTTTTCCCCACCTAAATCACTAGGTTATGGTGTATTGTTTTTGTGTTTATTTCCTTGTATGTGTATGATTAGTTTAATTTTTGCACATACCTCCTCTCATAGATTAGTGTAGAAAGCATATTCTAGACTCTTACTTCCCTTCACTTGGTATCAAAGCCTAGTCACTTCAAATTATAGGCATTCAGGACAAGGATTTTTTTAACTAGTTTTGGATTGAGTGGGAGATTACACCAAAGAAGATCTAGCAAGAAAATGGCAAGCGCATTAAGGATAGAAATGGAGAAGATCTTGAGCACAAAATTTGACCTTTGGAAGCTCAATATGGAGGATATGTTTGTGGACAGAGATCTACAAGTCGCAGTACACAAATTTAAACTTGCTCCCATGTCACAAGTAGACTGAGACAAGATTTTAGGAAAAACAAAGGGTCTCATTAGCCTCTGTTTGCAAAACTCCATATTATTGAATTTATATGAAGAAGCTACCACTATAGCTCTTGGAAGAAGTTGGGTGAGATTTATCAGGCTAAACCCTTGGAAAATAAACTTTTTTTGAGAAAGAAGTTGTATATCCTTAGGATGATGGATGGTGGTTCTGTGGCCAAGCAACTGAACGCTTTCAGCATGATTGTCACCCAGTTGCACTCTATTGGAGTAAGATGGAGAAAACAAATCATTGCATGACTTTGTTATGTTCTTTGCCAAACTCATGGGATCACTTGGTGATAGCAATCTGCTCTAAATCAGGCACAATTTTTGTTATAAATCTGTAATTAACTTTTACTAGTATTTGCACATGTTCTTCATATATTTCTGCATTTATTTTTCACACAAGAGCTGCATGTATTCTTCAAAATAAATGTTACACCCCAATTGTATAGCTACTATTGCATAGGCTGATTGATTGTAATGACTGAATCAATGTGATGAATAAAACATGCTGTTTCTTGTTACCAATATGAATGTGTCACCATTTAATGATTGTCTCATTTAAATGTTAGTTCTATTGATGTTATTCTTGATGGATATGCATGCAAAGTTATAGAGTAATGTTTATTCTAACTTTTAAGACGTTTAATGTATATTGTTATGTTGTGAACATATGACTCCTGTTAGCGTGTCATTGAATGCAAGTATGTGAAACATTCCTCCAAGTAGAGGAGAAATATCACTCGAGAGAGGAGCTTGGTCAGGTAAATAGTAACGAGAACCATTTGAGCATACACACACACATCCCTTAGATTGAGTAAGCTAAGTCAATTTGTTTGAGTTATGGGTAAGTCGTCCGTAGGCTTGTATGTTGGCATTAGGAGTCGTGTCTACTTCTGAATGCATGTATAAGTGATGTTTATTTGTGTATCTGACTTACTGTACAATGATCATTGTGAGGATAGCGTGAATGGACATAAGTGAATAGGTTGAGTGGGTATGTATACACATGTATATAGTATGTGCACGTGTCCATATGAATAAACATATTGATACAGACGTATGATCGACAGATAGATATGCTCATACGTATGTGTCGATATGGTATTGTTGTACCCAAACCAATTCAATGCTTCATCAAGGCATTTTGCGTAAAATAGTCTAAACCTTGCTAAAATGATGATAAATACAGTTTTTGGGCAATATCAAGCATGGAGTTTTGTTAGTGTTTTGTCAGTCAAAGGCAGTTTCATTGATCAGAACCTGAATCAGAGACTCAGAACAAAGCATTTCACGGTGGAGGAGCGTTTCACGACGACAATTATACTTTTGAATGGTCATTTCAGTGGCCAAAATAATGATTTCAATGGTCAATTCTTGAAGATTTCTCAAGGAAAAGCAGAATTGCGCCCCTGTAGCCCAGGGGCGCCCTTCTATTTGAAGGTCTAAATTTTGTGATAAATGCTCAAGCATACAGTCAAACTCTTCAGAATTAGTCTGCCTATCCGATGAGTTATCCAGCGAGGCTATCCGAGACTCGTAACTCCGGTAACAGGCATCAAAGTTGAAGATTCCAGAAGTTGCAGTCTGCAGAAGCTTGTCACTTTCCAGCTTTTGCGCCCCTGTAGCTCAAGGGCGCATTCTTTAAAGGAGGGTTTAGATCTTGGTATTTCTGATGGTTGATGCAGTCAATCTCTTCACGACTAGTCTGCCTGTCCGACGAGCTATCGAACGCAGTCATCCAAGTCTCGGAGCTCCGGCAGTCAGCGTCAGAAGATGAGCTTATGAGGAGAGTTTACATCACAAGAGCTTCTTCAGATGTTGAATTGCGCCCCTGTAGCTCAGGGGCGCCCTTCAAGATGACCCTTAAGATGGCAAAATTTGCAGATGATGTCTTCCTGACATCAGTGCTACTCTAGTCCAGTTTCGCGATGCACCAAGTTGCCTATTAATCCGACATTCTGAGAGATTGTGGCAGAGATTCTACCAAGCACGTAATTTCACGGGCGGACTGGCATATCAATTTCATTGTATTTCTGTAGGCCAAAGGCGCCTAGCTTTCAAGCCTGTCAAATGAGGTTGTTCACGTTCGAAGTCTTCACGAGACTTGAGTGTAATTACTCTAGCTATCCGACGAGCCCAGCCGTCAGCCTTCGGGTTTTGGCAAACGCTCGTACGTGCGAGGTCTTTGAGGAAACACTGTAAAACGAAGACAACTCAGAAATGGCCAAGTCTGGTCGTATATTCCATCTTGGGAAAGGCGCCCTTCTATTTGAGGTCTTAGAAGCAGTTTTCTTGCTTCATCGCCTCTAGAAACGTCTCTTGTATGTCCTCCTGGCTACGCGTCGAGACAGACGGTGCTTGAATCGGGTCATCCCAGCTCCAGATATCTGAGGTCGAAGTAGGGCATCTGGTTGAGAGTTACACTTTCGTCAAAATGGTGTTCATGCCTTCTCAAGCCAAGGGCGCTTTTACTTTTGGGGCCCTTAATGCACTTTTCAGATGCCGTGTGTATATTCGTTGGATACCTTTTAATACTCCTATCATGCAAGACAGCGGGTTGAAGTTTCATCGCCAGTGGTTCACCGCTCAAGCACGGGCAATGCGGGCTTGAAGTGTCAGATGGCAGTTTAG
>VDFB02346185.1:16388-59296 GCA_007258455.2 Sequoia sempervirens | reverse complement strand
CTCCCCAAGAAATATTTAGTATGGAATGTTTGTCAAAAGTTTTCAAATTTAGATGTTCTTTGTTTATAGGAATTTAAGATTTTTTATTTTTTTTATTTTTTTGTTACTTGTATTATTTAGCTATCCATCTCTATGTTTTACAACAATCACAATGTTGTTCATAGAGGGTTGTTACCTTTTTTGTCCTAGGTGGTTTCAACATGTTGTCGATCACAATTTTGACTCTTTAATCATGTGATTTGGATCCTCATAAATGTCAATAATCATTATTTTGGTATATAGATATAGATATGTATGCTTCCAATGATGTTGTTGATTGATCTCTTTTGTAGCAATAGATTATGATTCATTGCTTGTTGTTGCCTAGGTTATGTACGTGGACTAATACGATGGAGATGGCATATGATAAAGATGGGACCCTACCCTTATGTTGGAAAATTGGTGAATGATAGGCGTGGAATTACACATGCGTGATAAATTGGGCCTTTTTTATCCCAATATGGGTTGTTTCCATAATCATTCCCATTTGTATACATGAAATAATTGTTCATATGGTTCTAACAGAGTCTTTAAATGCTTGAATTATGCAATTCTTTCTACATAGTCCCTTTTTTCCTTTGCCAATTATTTCTCACTCTTTATAGATTATTTCTTAGATGTCACTTTGTCTAACCACACCCCCATCAAGTTCAAAATTCAATGGAAAGTGGGAATACCTCAAAGCTAAAAAACTCAATTTAAAAAAATATTTGATTGTTAAGTCGTCAACCTTTATTTTCCCACATCAAGAAAGTGTGGAACCTAGAATCTTGGCCCACTCAACCAATTGGTTGGATTGCTTGGTGGAATAGATTCATCAAGAGAAATTATTTATTCCTTCACATACATGGATGCTAGTTGGCTATATTTTAGTGTTATGCATATGAGGCCGCAAACTCAAATATTTATAGGGATAGTACAACTCTTGAATATGACCCATTTCCCCCTACGTTGTAGGCCAAGTTGGTTGATATTTGTCATCAAAAGAATATCATTGATATTCATTTAGCTAGAGATGGTCAAATCAAAGCTAGACTGTATTGGCTTAAGATTGGGGATAGAGATTCTAAGGAAATTTTCCAAGCTCTGAAAGCTCACCACACTTCACATGGAATCAATTAGATAAAAAATGGTTAGACTATTCTCAACAAACCTGAAGATATTCTCCAAGTTTTTGTCACGAATTATGAGAAAGTTTTCATAGCTTAGGAAATTTATTTTGAATCTAATCAAGCCTTATTGGATTACCTCCAGGTTGTTCTATTGGCTTTCCTCCACTCAAACATCCTTTTGTGATCAATTTCTCTCCACTTTTGACCTCAAGGAGGTTGTTCATACCATATGGCCAATGACAAGGGCCTCAGATTTGATAGCTTCCCTTATGAATTTTATAAGTTCCTTTGGGATTCTATTGGAGAGGACCTACACAACATCTATCTTGAAGCCTTCCAATCCAAATCGTTAGGAAAATTTATCAACAAAGAAAATATTAAATTCATACCTAATTTTAAAGATCTAAAGGATGTTTGTAATTAGACACCTATCACCTTCCTCAATGCCCAACTTATAAGATGATTTCCAAAGCCTTAGCTTTGAAATTATTTCATCTCCTTCTTCAAATTGTGAGGCTTGAGAAAATTGATTCCATTAAATCTAGATATATTTTAGATAATATAATTATATTTTGTGAAGGTACGAAATGGGCTTGGCACTCTCATTAGAAGGTTTTATTCCTCAAAAATGATTTTTCTAAGACCGATGACCATATTGAATTGCCCTTTATCCTAGTCACGTGTCAATCTCTAGGATTTAGGCTTTGCTTCATTCAATTAGTTACCATACTCTTTGCAAATGCCTCAATTCATATTACTATTAATGGTAAAAAATCTATTGCCTTTGGGATTTTCAGGGCCATTCACCAAGGTTGTATCTTAGCCCTAACTCTCTATGAAAGAAAAAGGATTTTGTCATCTTCCGATTCACTCAGCGTCTCAAGGGATAGTTAAGGATACATCCCTACCTAATTTCTTAACTCAACTTGTCAATAGATACTTTGTGGAAGATTATTTTCTCACTCTTAGAATGGGAGAAAAATATTAAACAGGCCCTCAAGTGCCTTATTTTTTTTCTTGAAGCTTTTGTATCTACTATTCAACATGCATAAGATACAATGCTTCAAATAATCCTTCCTCCCTATTCCTTCTTGGCTCAACTCCTATGATTGGAAATACATTGGTCATGAAGAATTCTTCATATTTTTGGGCATCCCTTTTGCTTTCCAAGTATCCTAAGGATTTTTATGACAAGTTGTTCTCATTATAATAGAAAAGAAGTTGGTTTACTAGATCATCATGCCCCTCTCCTTGATTGATAAATTTTAGGTTTGTTACAAGATTCTTACGACAAGTTCTATTTATTATGGTTCTTGTTGAGCTCCTTCTAAGGCCTCTTACATGAAACTAGACAAGATTATTCATGTTTTTCTTTAGACTTCTTCAAATAATCACAAGGGATTTGATAGGGTGGCCTAGGAATTTTCCTACCTCCCATGGGATTCTAGAGGTTTGGGGCTTTTATCTACCTAGTTTTAAGGTTTGACTCTTTGTGCTAAGTGGATCATCTATGCCCTTCAGGGAAATGAAGCCTAGAAAATCCTCATGCAAATTTGTGTCACTTTTGGTCATCCTACTAGACAACTTGCTCAAAAGGGGATTAGGTTAAAAATACTTCTCACCATGAAACATTCATCATAGATCTAAGGGACATTTGTGGTGATTTTTTTTTGAAGTGTATGGGAAGCCATGAAGCCTTGGCTTCTTTGGAATGGTTTTTAATTCCCTAATGGGATTTTCATTAATTAGTAGAATATCTAGTAGTTCCCCCATTTTACAAGCTCATGATCACCCTTTGGCAAAGCTACCTTGGGTTTATACTTTGATATTTCACCAAAAATGAGTTAGAACTCGTCAAGACCTTTTCTTTAGAGCTATCATAAATCTTCTATAAATCCAATTTTCACCTTTCTAATTAGGATCAAGAAACTTTTTGATATAACCATCAGGAAAATTTCAACTCATATGATTCATAAAAATCGTATCAATTCTTACAAACCTTGGTGAAAATATTGGAAGTGGGATCTAAACACCACTTTTCAAAATTACAAACCATGGCAAGGATATATTTGGCTTTCTCCCCCACTTTCCCATGGTTTCCACTTTGAATCTATGGTGGCATTTGTAGTCACCAATTTTTATTTAGCAACATAGATTCGACACCATTTAGTTGGCTATTCTAGAGCCCAAATCAGCTCACTTTGTATACTGTATTTTTTCCAAGGCCTTCCCATTGGCTCCAAGTTATCCCACTTAGGAGTTCTTAACCCATGTTGCCAATTTTATGGGTAGTTGGAGTCTTTCAAGCACCTATTTTGTTGTATTCCCAAAGCCTAAAATTTTTGGGCCTAGATTCACAATTTTTTCAAGCCCTTCAAACCATAGTACTTTTTATGGCACATGTAACTTCTTTGAGGGTATTAGCCTTACATCCCTCACAAATTCAACAAGATTTGGCATCCTTTTAGTGTGAAGATTCTCTTAAGCATATGGAAGTATAGAAATTCAACTATTTTTCTCAATTATTTTGTTGATTGACATCTTTTTTTAATACTAAATTTATGGCTTATTCCAATGTTTTATTACAAATTCAGGTGCAAGCAACAAAGTTGCACTTAAGATGGTTCATTTACATGTGCTCCTTGACTGGTAGGGAAATGCCTAGGTTATATAGTAGCCAAAGTTTCCTCATATCCCTCTTCCTCCAAGGGTCACTTGCCTTCTTCTGAGCACCATCATGGATGAAACCTCTTTGCTCATGGTACTTCAGAAGCTTTTTCTTAGGCTTCCCCACTAATTGCAAGAAGGGATCATGGTCAGTGGGGCTGATCATGACCTACTCTTTGATGCTTTGATTCTCCTTGGCTAGCTCTTCCTATTTTTCCTACATGTGTTATATAAAAGAAGAAGAGATTTAGATAAAGATATAGATAAAAAGAATTGATGGGTGGGACCCTTTTGTAGACATGTTGGACCTCACTAATTATGGATCAAATTAGGGGACTAGAATCCTTCTCCTGCCCCCTCTGCTATAACTTTATGGTATGTCCAAGATCATGATGGGACAAAAAGTGGCGATATGATGGGTATGTATAGGATATGTGGCTGACAATTTTTTTTTACCCAAAATTGATGAAACGAAAATGATTTTTAAGGGACATTCTTAGCTTTTCACCAATATAAATTATGCATTACTTTGAATTTAATAAATAATTATTATTCATTTTATATTTGAATTACGACTAAAGTCTTGATTGATAGGCTGATTGAAAAACATCTATAGCTTTCAAATAGTATCACATTTTTTGAATCCGAAAGATGCGTCACATTATATGCTTCACATACTATAGGATTAAAAAAGGAAAAAATGAATTTCATGAAGGTTTGACCAAGTTAAGGTGGTCAGACATACGAGTTTTTATATTTTTAAAAAGTTGTAATAAAAAATTCATAATTAATTATTTACTTGGAAAAAAATTACAACAAAAAAAATGCATCACATCAGGACATGGGTCCTCTACTTATATCTAAAATCTTATAAGAAGATATTATCATTTTATTGTGGTTGGGGTGGTCAGACAGATACCTACTTCTTATTTTTTCCTTGAAATTTAAGTGCTACTACATTGAACTTCAAATTTTCACCAAAGAGATATTTTATTTTTTTAATAAACCTAGTAGTTTAGAAACTACATTCAATTTTCTACAGATTCTATTCTTACATATTTTGAAATAATATAGATAACTTATTCAAATTTTTACGTCAAGTTTCCTAACTCTAATTTTTCTAAATTTTTCACCACTTAAGGGCCTATTTTTTCCATGATGATCCTACACATACCCTTTAGCCACTTAGCAGCCTTGTATTTGCTTCTATTTTTTTATGCTCTAGTTTGTAGCTCTGTGTGGATTATAAACATGTGACTTTCTCCACCCACATTTTATTTATGAATATGTGTAATATTATTTTATAAATGACAATCTAGACACTTGTTTAAAAAAAAACATGTGAAATGCCAACATAATGGCATGATAAGATTTCATTCTCCAATACATGTTTAAAAATATTTTCCTTCAAGTAACCCTTTTATATAATGTCAAGCATGGATATAATATTAATATTATTATTCTAGAAATAGGCTTTTCTTGAATACAATACTGCCCAGTCACAATATCTAGATAGTTTTGTCCAAGTGTTTTAATTGAGGCAACTTGGCAACACATAGCTACCTTATCCCTCAGACTCTGTTCATACTCTCTCTTGATTTTTCAAGGATGTAATGCAAAAAATCTAGCCCAAGATTTAATATATATAGTTATATGCAACATAATATTTAGAAAACAAAGAAGTTCAAGCAATGGGACTATTCATAGACATATCAACTTCTATGATGTTTGTTATGTTGAGAGGAGCTACCACAATGTTTTTTGTGGCAACAATTCTACTAAAATGTCATATAAATTATAGGATCCATCTCCCTCTAGGCCCAATATCTATTTTTGTAATTGGCCACTTTCATCTTCTCATAGATAAAACTAGGCCAATTCACCAGCTTCTAAGTTCACTCTCAACACTGTATGGACCTATGATGCATCTAAAATTTGGTAGCTTCCTTGTTTTAGTGATAAGTTCTTCAACTTTATCCAAAGAATCTTTTACGATAAATGGAAAGTATTTTGCATCTCACCCTTCTCTTGTACAAGGTCAGTATTTGGGTTACAATTATTCTATGTTGGGTTGGGCTCCTAATGGCCCTAATTGGAAAAATGCTAGAAAAATATGTGTACTTGAGCTTCTTGTTAGATTATGACAATAAATTAGAAAGAAACCAAAGTTTATCTTTTAGAAAGATAAGGGAAATAAAGGAAAGTCTTATTTTTGGAAAATCTTATATTTGGAATCTTTTTAGAAAAGATAAAAATTTAAAAAAAAAGATAGAGATTTAAAAATGATAAAACAAAACAAAACAGAGCAATAAAAACAAAACTTGATTTTTCTATGTGCAACATAGGTTGAAGATATTATTTATATCTTGCTATCTTGAAGGCTAAATCAGATTGTAATGAATTGTAATTGAAGAGCAATAGCTTTGTGAAAGTTGTAATCAATTTCTCAGATCAATAAGAATACTAATACTATGCCCCATGGATGTTTCCTTGGTATATTGTCAAGGTTTTACCATGTAAATCTGTGTCTTTTCTATTGTTCTGTGATTCCATTTAATTATCTTTTGTATTTCTTTGCATCTAAATTGTGCTGCAATTATTATTAGTTTTCTAGGTTTTATGCTTCCATTTACACAAGTGGTATTAGAGCAGTTATTTTGCAGCATCTATGTTAGGATTTTCTGTTTGTTTTGTAGCATCAAATGGAAAAAATTTCAAATGCAAGGTTCAAGTGGATAAATTCAATGGGAAGAATAATTTTGAGCTATGGAAGCTCAAGATGCATGATTTGTTAGTCCAACAAGGATTACACAAAGCGTTGGTTAAAAAGTCAAAGAAACCTAGGTTGAAATGTCAAAGAAACCTACAAACATGACTGATGAAGATTGGGAGGATCTTGATACAAGAGCTCTAAGCACAATTCAGTTGTGTTTAGTAGATGATTTTCTTTTTAATATTGTTGGAGAGGATACGACTGCAGGTTTATGGAGTAAAATGGAGAGTCTTTATATGAAAAATTCCTTGACAAATCAAATCTAGTTGAAGAGGTAGCTATATAGTTTGTAAATGAAGGAAGGTATTAAAATATTTGATTATTTAAATATTTTCAATACTCTTATATGTCAATTAGCTAGTATGGGTGTAAAAGTAGAAGATAAAGATAAGGCAATTATATTATTGTGTTCATTGCCCGAATCCTAGAATCACTTAGTCACTTCTATTAGCTTTAGCACAATTAACACCCTTGAATTTGATTTTGTTGTGGGAGCCTTGCTGTCTTAAGTGGTGTGAAGGAAATCTAACATAAAAACCTCCACATCAGAAGCAATGGTGGTTAGAGGTCGATCCATGAAAAAAGGGTAAGGGAAAATGTTGGTACTGCAATAAATCAGTGCATCTCAAGAAAGATTGTTTAGAGAGGAAAGAAGACAATGATGACTCCAGAAAGGAAGCAAATTCGGTTGAGACAAGTTCATGTATGGTTGATGAAGTTTTATCTATTTGTAATTCCTTGCAGTATCATGAGGAATGGTTATTAGATTTTGGTGCTTTTAATCACATGTGTCCACATAAGAGTTGGTTTTCTTCTTACCAAGCTATTCAATGGTGATTTTTTCTTATGGGAAATAGTGTTTATTGTAAGACAATTGGGATTGGTAGCATTAAGATTAAAATATTTGATGGTATTGTGAGGACTTTAATAGAAGTAATACATGTGTCTAAACTCAAAAATAATTTATTTTCTTTGGGATTTTTGGATTTTTGAGGTTATAAATTTACAAGTCAAGGTGGATCAATGAAAGTGTCCAAGGGCATTTTGGTGGTCATGAAGGCTACAAATGTTAGAAATATTTACAAGCTTGAAGGAAGTACAATAATAAATAAAGTGGTAGTGGTATCTGAGGAAGAAAATGAATCCACTTGTTTATGGCATCAACAACTGGGTCATATGAGTGAGAAAGGATTGAAGGTACTATTGAACTGTAAGTTACTTCCAAATTTAAAATCTTTGAATTTGAATTTCTGCAAGCATTGTGTTTATGGGAAGCAATCTAGATAGAAGTTTAAAAATGAGGGAGTCATGCAAATAAGGTTATTCTAGATTATATTCGTTCAGGTGTTTTAAATTAGACCCCAAATCTAAGAAGTATATCTTTGTTGGTTATGTTGATGGAATTAAGGGATATAAATTGTGGGATCCTACTACTCACAAAATCATCATTAGCAAACATGTATTTAATGAATCTCCTCTCATAAAATTAGACATAGTAGAAGTTGAAAATCTATAGGAGATAGATGTTAAAATGACATTTCTAGATGGATATTTGGATGAGGATATATTTATGGAACAACTAGAAGGGTTTGTTCGAGATCACAACAAGAAATTTGTTTGCAAACTCAAGAAGTCATTGTATGGCTTGAAGGAGTCTCCTAGGCAATGGTATAAGAAGTTTGATTCCTTCATGGTGAGCCAAAGTTTTACAAGGAGTGAGTATGACCATGTTTACTTTAATTTTTTGATGTGTTGATCTCAAAGTCAGAGAAGAATAGTGAAGCAATTCTTGAAAAAGATGCATTTATTAAAGCAATTGCTATTGTAAGTGTTTGTACTTTGCCAGTTTTTGAAATTTTTGGTTTACAATTTCTTATGTAGATGTTGAAGATACTTAGGATAGTCTGGAGATTTATTTATTTGATTTATATTAGGGCTCATAGAAACTTCCTCTAATGACATCTGATTAATTAGAGCTTACCAACCTAATGAACATGACAACCTAGTGGCAAGAATGTCAAATGAAGCTTGTGTTTCATATTTCTTTCCTTCAAATATGGAGGGTCATTAACTGCTGATGCAAAACCCTACACCTAACACCAATTATGTGTTGCATGGAAGATAAGGAAGACAATTAAAAGAAATCATTCAGTAGAGAAAAAAGATCAACATTAATAAAGAAGCAAGCCATAGAACCCAAACAAAAGCTTCTTCTATATGTACACAATTTTTCAATATATGCATACATTAAAAACATGTTGTCGTTAACTTTGATATACCCCTATCACTATAACTCTTTATTTATAATATTCTAGATTCTAGAAGAGTTGCGTTCATCTAGGAATATGGAAAATTCATTACCAACAATTCACTGACGAAAAATTCACTGCCAACAATTCACTGCACGAATTTTACTTTGGGTGAATTTGTTATGATGAAGAATTTTCCTGTGGTGAACTGTTAGTAGTGATTTTTTTGTTGGTGAATTGTTGGCGGTGAATTTTCCTAGATCTCTGCATCTATGCCTCTAAAATAGATATTTAATAAGAGAGAAATCCCTAAAAATAACTCTCTATTCATTGAATAGGCCATTTTTAACTATCACCGAATTCTTGAATGTTTATCCCATGTTTCTATGCGACTATTTAAGTGTGTTTTCTACTTAAATTTGAGAAGCTTAAGTGTTCCCATGCAAATTTTTCAGCTGTGAAAAGGAGGGATGAAAATAAGGAGCTACAGCATGTTAACAAAAATGCCACATGGCTCCACAAATTTTTTTCTCTCTTTTTTGACATTTACTTTTAATTCACTAATTGTTATTAATACTATTAATACAAATTTAAGATGGGAGAAAAAATAAATATTCATGGGTCAGCTCCACAAATAATTCTTAAATAAATCAGTGTTTGCTGACCAAAATAAACTAAGCAACAACATGAAAACAAGTCTACCCTTGATTTTTTTTTTTATTTACCAAATTTTTGGCTTATTCGCTAGCCCTTTGGCTTGCAAAGGTAATGTCAAGTATGATGTTGGAACTAGTAGAAAAGTGCATGACTTGTGAATATCTTCTAATGTGATAAATTTCATAAATATTTATTCATAAATACATTTCTTGAGCTAAAATCTTATTTCTTACCATCATTAAAGTTTCCTTTTCTAGTTTCTAGAAAATATGCTTCATAGTAAGTATTGGTCTAAATAAAAGATGGGTAATATTAAGGGGAGGGATCATCTTACTGGAATTGTGTCTCAAATACTAACTTTCCAACTTTGCTATGAGATTTGAAATTTAACTATGACAAATGGTTGTTTCATAGACCTATTGATTTATAGGAGGGATTGAGACGTAACCTAGAACCAGTCTAGCACAAGGCCCCTCCATTAGACCAATGTATAAATGCCATCTTCCACATCAATCTATCCCTACAAGGCCCCTATCTTAGATCAAGACATAAATTCCCTAAATTCCCTCGAATTCTTCAAGCCATCCATCCAATGGTTAGAAGTGAGGGTGTGAGAACCTCATGAATCTTGATAACAATTTGCAGGGAGAGAAAAAGGTTAGTTTTTATAAACATATATGGTTTTCACGGTATCCCTACCCAAAAGATCACTTGACTGGTCAATATAATGCAAGAAAAATAGCTTTTTGCAAGTTTTGATTCTCTCTCTTTTTCTTGTTATTAATAATTATAGCTTTGTAGGTTATGTTTAGTTCAAGCCTTGATACATCTTCAATTGCCTTGGAGTGGGCATTGTCATTGTTATTGCAACATCCCCATGTAATGAGGAAGGAACAGGAGGAACTTGATTCTAAAATTGGATGGAAGAGACTGGTGGAGGAGTCAGATATACCCCAATTAACATACCTACAAGCAATAGTGAAAGAGACTCTACGTCTTCATCCACCAAGGCCTTTATTGATGCCACACAAATCTATAGAGGCTTGCACAGTGGGAGGCTATCATATTCCTGTAGGAACAATGCTGATGGTAAATGCATGGGAAATTCATAGGGACCCAAAAGTGTTGAAATGTAATAGTAGGAGGTAAACAAAAAAATACATAAAATTTTGTATTGATCATAATAAAAATATTACAATAATTTCCATCATTTGAGCTTGGGATCTTTCATAGACAACTTCATACAATAGACTCACAAATTATATTCATTTGATTTTATAACAAATGCATAACATATTCATTCCTCCAAGTACCTTCTAAGTTGTTTCTCATTCTTACATACTACCATTACATAATTTTGAATATTTCAAGAGCTTGGGCTCCTTACATGCATTCACTTGCTTACAACTTTAACTCCTTACAACTCTGCAGAGCTAGAATCTAGTTGGGAGTAAATACAAATGACCATATCCAACAATATATAGAGAGCCTTGACCTACGAAAAAAGGTTGCAAAATAAACAAAGTAATTAAATACATTTTTAGTAACTTGGATTATATGACAATAAAATCCTTCTTCAACCATTCAAATCCTTATCAAGATCTGTCTTTAATACTAGTCTTTAATGATGAGAGGTAGACTGTTGACTAGAGGATATGGTGCTATCAAGTACAACTAGAAAACTGGATAAGTAGTTGGGATTACAATCTCCAACACTCCCCCTTAATCATAACTATGAATTCTGATTTCTTTCTTGGTCTCTTTCACTGATGCTTCAACATCTTCAATTTTCAGTCTTCAACTTCTAGGAATCAAACCTAGGAAATCCCATTTTTCTGTTGGGATGCTCTACCCATGAGCTCTGGCCATTTCTGGTAACCATTCCATCTTTGGTTCAGGTGTGATGTACTTGTTTTATCTACACCTCCCATAGAGTCACACTGCTGGTGCTCAAGGATCCTAGCATTAAATTGGCTCTATGGGCCTTATTCACAAACCTTACATACAAGTGGTTTTAGATGACCATGAACTTTCATACCGGTGGTTTCAGATTACCACAAACTCACATACTAGTGGTTTAAGATTACCACAAACTCATTGACAAGTGGTTTCAGATTTACACAAACTAGCATGATGGGGAATCAAATGCATACTTGAAACTCATACTGGTATCCTCTTCTATTTTTGTTTGATCTCCTTTTTCAACACCTCTCCTTGCTTTGTTCTATCGACTTTAAATATGCTCTCAATCTAACTATCTCTCAACTTAGACACTTATATCCTCCTACAACTTCAAAATAGCTACCACAAAAAATACTGGCATCTTCTACTCAAATTCTTTTGAGATTAGACCTCCTTTAACCAAAACTAAACTTCATTTTCAAACAACTTAACAAAAATGCTTCTTACCTTCACCCTCAATTTTTAACATCAAATTCTTCAATTGTTGCGGTAGTTTTTTCAAGCACTTAATTGATGGTCTTCAGACCTTTTCTTTCTTTCTTTATGTGGCTTCTCAATCAACTTCAGGAGTTGTTAGGAGCTAGAAATGCATCGTCAGGAGCTAAACTTACACCTTTAGGAGTTGGAATTATTTCTAATATTCCTTTCTTACATTGTTCTTTAGATGATAGGTATGGCCTCTAATAGAGGCTTCTCTTCTCAAAAAATACTCCAATTCCAAACTCTCTTCTATCTCAAAAACAAAAAAAATATTTACCAATGACTTCTCCTTTTTGCAGCTTCCATACAACAGTCTCTAGAACAAATACAATGAGTTACCTTGATTTTTTTCGACAATCACCTTTGGCTGGTGTCTTTGGCTTCTATTCTACCAAACTAGTGGTCTCTTCACCAACACACAGACTTTAGCTATGGCCAACCAACTCAACATCCTCTACTCCCAGAGAACATGATCTACATGGCTCCTTTTCTTCACACTCCTTGGACAACTTCGACTCATGCATATTGTTAGCTTCAATCTCAAAAATCTGCACACCTTGGAGACATCATCATCCTAGCTCTGATACCACTATTGAAATGTAATGGTAGGAGGTAAACAAAAGCATAGACATAAAATCTTGTATTAATCATAATGAAAATATTACAATTATTTTCCATCATCTAAGCTTGGGCTCTTTCATAGACAACTTCATACAACATACTCAAATTATATTCATTTGATTCTACAACAAATACAAAACATATTCATTTCTCCAAGTACCTTCAGAGCTACTACTCATTCTTAACATACTACCACTACATACTTTTAAATATTTTTGGAGCTTGGGCTCCTTACAAACATTCACTTCCTTACAACTTTAACTCCTTATAGCTCTACAGAGCTAGACTCCAGTTGGGAATAAATACAAAGTACCTAGATTCAACAATATATATAGAGCCTTCACCTATAGAGAAAGCTTGCACAACACTTGAGAAAAGTAATTAAATACATTTTTAGTAACTTGGCTTATACGACAATAAAATCCTTCTTCAACCATTCAAATCCTTATCAAGATTTGTCTTTAATGCTGGTCTTTAATGATGAGAGGTATACTGTTGAGTAGAGGATACTGTGTTGTTAGGTACAACTGGCAAACTGGATAAGTAGTTGGGATTACAATATCCAACAAAAAGTGTAGAATAAACCACTGGATCTTCAACATAAACATTTTATGGAGAAGGAGAGAGAGATAGACAACATCCAAAGTATAGAGAATGAGTTTGAGATGATCCCATTTGGGGTAGGGAGAAGAGGATGTCCTGGTACTTCTTTGGCAATGTGTATGGTGCAAACAACTCTCGCAAGTTTGTTGCAGAGCTTTGATTGGTTTGTTCCAGATGGAAGAATCATTGACATGAATGAAGGGATTGGTATGATAATGCCAAGGGTAGTGCCTTTGGAGGTTATGATCAAGCCTCACCTTTCTCATCATCTATATCAGAATAGCTCTTGCTTTAAATAGTTGAATTCCTCCTCTGCTTTCTTTAGTATTTCAATTACAAAATAAGCTTCATTTTAATCAAAATGGAAGCACAAATAAACAATCTGCTTTAGCTTAATTGCAAGGATTATTGAACATAGTGTGGATTTTTTCTGGACATCTGACTCTGGAGAGGCTTTTGAAGCTAGTTTGATTGTATTATTTCCATGCAATGTCACCAAATACGCAGAATATCATAATATACATTCTTTACTTTTAGAAATGCATATTGGAACTGGCTTTTGTTTCTAATATATCCGCTATTTTTTTGTCCATGGATGTTGAGAGGTGTTCTACTTTATAAATAAGGTGATTTTTTAAAAGCAAAATAAATAATTTATTAAGATATCATTTCTTGTTATTTTTACACTTATTAATTAGTTTATTTTACGTAGAATTATTTTATTTATCTCATGAATACATAAATTTTAATTGTATTTAAAGATGTATTTTATTTTATTATTTATTTTATTATTTATTTTGGAAATTATTTTAATTTATATTTCATTTATATTTATATTTTTGTTTTTACTTCAAAGAATATAGTAAATACTACTACTAGCAAATATATAATCTATATATAAAATATGCTTATATGTGTAGACACTCAAATTTGTCCTCACAATCATAATGATATTCGTCTATTGATTAAATAGATATTATTATTTACTTAATTAATTCATTTAATACTTTCTTCTATTCATGCATTTCATCAAATCATTGAACCATCTCATGCTCGTTCAATATCTGTTGCATTAACATTCATGTCCATTTGCACTATCATTCATACCCATTCACATAATAAATTATAATCATTCATAATCCATTTGCATAATAAGTCATAAACATCATTTCCATATTAAATCAATTATCATTATCATCCATAATTGTTTCATATTCATACCCATTAATAAATCAATTATCATAGTCATTGATTATTATTTCATAATAAACTAATTATCATAACTTGCATATTAATCATATCATTTGCATAAATCATTCATGAAATATTGCATTTTAGTAAAGCATCTTTAAATCATTTTATTCATATTTAATCATTTAGATTCATTTTAATCTAATATCCCTTTATCACTTTCACTCTCATGCATAACATTCAACCCATCAATGTGGGATAATGGCATTTACTTCTCTCACATCTTTTATCCCACATTTCATCTTCAACCCCTCTCCATCCTCAAAGAACTCCTATTTAAAAGGGGATTTCCCTCTCATTTGGTCTCTCACAAATTTTGCTCACAAATTTACATATTCATAACATCTTTGCATCTTGATTGCATTTCTCATTCACCATAGCCTCTTTATTGCATTTTGTGCTCATAAAAATATGAGAGCAAAGGAATAAACAAAGATATTGGTGATAGGGAGACAATGGAGATTGATTTCTTTTAAAATCATTATTTGTTTCTGTAGTTTAGATTTGTATTTCTGGTTTTTCTTTTAATTAGAATAGCTCTATTGATGTGGGCTGAAATGGTGGTTTTTACTCCATAGAATCATGCATTTTTATGGCTCTACAATTGGTGAACCCGGTGTGTTTAAAAGCTTTGTTTGAATAAAAGCTCATCAATATTCATGCTTTAAATGTTTTAAAGGATATTGCTATTTTAAAAACTTCTATTTTGGCACAGACAGGGAGGATGCTACTAAAGCAAGCTTTACACCTACCAATAGCATTTTTTTTTGAAAGTTTCTTAAGTTTTTTTTCAGCAGAGCCATTTTGTGCATATTTCACACAACATATTTTAAAGTTCTTCAAGCAAGCTTTAAGTTTGAATTTTTTTTTTATCATGTGCTTGGAAATTTTGAATAGAATTAGTTTGGCTCATTTTCTGTGCCCTGCAAACTTTTATCACCAATAGAAGAGTTTTTTTTTTCTAAATAGCATTTGCTTGCAAGTTTCTTTGCCTTTGGCTTTGTACCTGCAAGTAGCATTTGCTTGAAAGTTGCTAAAATCTTTTTCAACAAAAAGAAGAAGAAAAGAAAACCATCTTGTGCACATTAGCAAACAATTCACATACCTTGTCTATGCCTCTATCAAATAGCTTGCTTTCCTTGTCGATGCTTTCGTATTTTTGCTTGCATCTCTGAGATTTTTTTTAATTAGCTGTGTTAAATAATAATAATAATAATAAAATTGCATCTTTTCTGTGCTCATTTTGCATTCTGTGCAGGTCTTTCAATCATTACAGTTCATGGGGCAATGGCTATTCTGAGATATTCTTCAGCTGCAATCTGCAATTTTCTATCTCTATTCCAAGTCTAGAGGATTTTTACTGTCAACATGCAATTCTATTTTCTTCTTATGTGACTTTGATTCACCTTTTATTTTAATTTACAATCATTTTTAGTTTGTTTTAGTTTTCTTTTTTAGTTTAGTATTAATATAGTTTAAGTTTTTAATTTGATTTTGTTTGAGTTTAGTTTTATTTTAATTTAGCTTAGTTCAATTTAGTTTTCATTTAATTTAAGTTAGTTTTTAGTTTAGTTTTTAATCTCTTATTTAGTTAGATTTTTATTTTTTCTTTTAATGTAGTTTAGATTTTAGTTACTAATTTAATTTAGATTAGATTTTTCTTTTTACAGTTTTTCTTTCTTTCTTAATGTAGCTTTTAAATTTAATTTTTATTTTGTTTAGCTTTTTAATTTAGCTTAGATTTTTAAATCATGAAAAATCATTAATTTAGATTTTACTTGGATTCTTAGTTTATTTTTGATTTTTTAGATTTTGACTTTCTAAATTAGATTCTTAGTTTAGAGTTAATTTAGAATTTAGATTAGAGATTTAGATTTAAGTTAGTTTTTAATTCTTAGATTAGTTTTTAACTTTAGATTAGTTCTAATCTAGAGTAATTTTTAATATTGGCTTTTAGGTTTACATTAATTTTAATTTAGAATAGCTTTTAATTCTGATTAATTAGAATAACTTTCTTTTAAGTTTTTAATTTGCACTAACTTTTAAATTAGATTAGTTTTTAATTAGTTTCTAACTTAGATAAGTTTTAAATTTGGATTAACTTTGAATCTAGATTAGTTTTTAATCTCTAACTTTAGATTTTGAATTTATATTAACTTTTAATTTTAAATTAGCTTTTTTATCTTATATTAACTTTTTTTTCCTAGATTATTTTTCTTTAAATTTATGTTAGTTTTCATTTTGGTTAAGTTTTGGTTTTGTGACTATTTTTTTTTTTAATTTGGTTTCTTTTGCTAGGTTCATTTGGAAAAGAATTGAAAATCAAAACATACACTTGTCAAAGAAAGGAGACATGAAACTACTAATGAGATTTTGATGCAGAACGTTCGTCGAAGACATGATTTTGAAACCAATTGTCTTTTAGATTATAAAACACTTCAATTGGTGCATTAAAAAATAAACAATTGTCTTCTTCCACATAGGCTTAACTAGGGGGTCAATGAACATGTGCTTGATTCTTTTTAACTGTGCTTGAAGGTGGTAGGTGATTATGCTCTCACCTTGTGAAAACTAGGTGATTAGAAAACTAGACCCACCTTTTTTTTTGTCACCTTCACGACTTAATAATCAAAGTATCCTCTCCCCTTGCGCTTTCGAGTGATCCTGGGTGTAAGAGAAACAGTTATTATTTCTAGAAATGGGCCTGCCTTAAGGGAAAAAATACTCACCTTAAGGGACGACTCGACCGGTAACAGAGTAAAGCCAAGCCACTTCCAGCCAGGATATAAAATGGGTGCTTGAGGAAAGTTCAAGTACCACAAGTGCGGATGTGTCACACGAACAGAGTAGTACTCCCATAAAACCTGTTGAGCATAACCTCTTTAGGCTAGAGTGCCACCTAATTGGTGATTAATCTCTCGCCCCATGTGTGGCCACTCGAATGGATGCCCTAACTAAACACCTATTGTTTTAGAAGCCAACCATTTTCAGTCGTTGCTTGGTATAGTGCAGGGTATAGTGTCATGCCCGAAGATACTCACTAATGACTCCCTTGAGTAGAGATAGCAGTTCTTGGGAAGTGATGACCCAAGAATCCAAAGTTGGTGTGCTCAAATGACATTAATGAGTCGTGGAGGGGAGCCAATGCCACCAAAATTCTAAGCTATCTGCTCTCGAGAAGGAAAGGTGTTTAGCACCAATCTGGGGTATATTGGTGGGATATATCAAGTATACAAACCCTTGGCCTATTAGGATTTTGCTTGTCTCATGTGTGTTTGCATACACCAAAACATCGTGCTTGTCAAGTGTTTTCTGGATTTTCAAATAGTATTCACCACATTCACAAATCTGAACACAAATAATTGACCTCAAACAAACATCACACCTAAAAACTTGCAACATCTCAAACTTTGCAAACCTCAAAAGGTCCAACAACATAAACATCCCACGTGAACCTATCACTTAGATTTCTTGGGGTCATCATCCTTCAGTTTTGATCTGTCAATCCTATCATTCCACCTAGTCCTTGCATATTCATGGTCCTTACATATTCATATCCCTTTCATCCTAGTTCTTGCATGTTCCTAGTCTTGCATACATATACCATTCCACCTAGTTCTTTCATGTTCAACCCCTTTTGCGTATCAAGACCATCTCACCTAACCTTTGCATGTTCTAAGAATTTAGCCCTTTGCATATTCATCATCGATCAAATAAAACCTTTAGCTTGCACTTAGGCTACTCTTCCTAGGTCTTGAAATCAAACTATTGGCTATCTATCACCCGCATCACTTGAGGTTCACGATCCTTGAGTTAGGGAAACATACCATTATCCTTGAGTAGGGAAATCCTTTTGGAGTACATCATCTCCTACATACCCTCTCTTGATTATGGGTTCTTGTGTCTATTCATCATAACACAAGTAAAGTCTTTACATCATAACCAACTTTGGACCTAGAGTTTCCTTTTAGCTTTTGCATTCTTAGCTTGTCATATCATACCATACCATTTTCATATCCCATCTTAGAATCATATCCTTCTCATTTGCATCCTAGTCTTAGGTATCATACATTACCTTGGATTGAAAATCATAACGAATCACCTATGACCCCTAGGACAAGAGCAAAAAATTTTCAAGAAGAAGGGAACCCTTGGGGAAAAGACTTTGATGGGGAAGATCACATTAGTGTTGCAACTATTGAAACAAGTGAAAATGATAGTGAAGAAATAACACAATCCACCATAAATGAAGCTCTCAATGATAATAGATTCACTAAACTTTTTACGGAGGTAGTCAAATGTAACCCACAATAATACTTCAAGGCCCTTGTTGATGAAGGAATCAAAATGCCTCTTGATTTTGACATATCATTACTCACAATGAATGACCAACCTAAATCTAGTGAATCTAAGAATCCCAAAACAAACAACGATGGTAGGATCAAAGATCATAGAACCTTTTATCTACAACCTGGTTACAAGCGATCTTCAAAGACATCAAAACCTGCACCTACAAACGATCCTATTTTGGATGAGCTTAGAACATTAAGACAAGAATTAGATACTCTCAAGAACAGTAAAACATTGACTCACAAGTTCTGCATTGAAGACATATGTCCTTATCCCTTCTATCGAAGCATACCAATGCCACCTTTTCCTAACCATTGGGACATTCCGAAACTTGACAAATATAATGGAAAAGGAGATCCTAAGAACCACTTAAGACAATTTTGTGCCACTACCATGGAATTTGCAACTGATGAAACATACCTTATGAGATTATTTCCTTGCAGTCTTGGAGGAGAAGCTATGGAATGGTTTTCACAATTAGCCCCAACCATCAAATCTTTTCAAGAATTGGCTGATAAATTTGTCTCCAATTATAGTTTCAATTGTGACCTTAAAGTGACCATGACAAATCTTTTCAACACTAAACAAAAACAAGGTGAATCTTTTGTGTCATTTTTACAAAGATGGATACATTTAATGAAACGATTACATTATTCCATTCCTAAACAAGAATTGGTTGACCTCTTTTGTCAAAATTTGAACAAAGAAATTGGAGGGGAACTTCGCCTCAAATACTTGGATTCCTTTGATGAAGCCATAGAAATGGGATTTCGAATTGAACAAACCCTCATTGATGATGGAACTATTAAACTTAATAATGACAAAGATAAAAAAATTGAATTCAAACAACAAGACTCCTTTTTGGGTTAAGAACAAGAATGTAGTCAATGACGAAGTTGTCGATGCAAAAACAACTAAAACATCATCCCCTGTTTACAATCTCAAAGGTCCATCTTCAGATAAAGGAAAAGAAAACAAAGAATTTTCCCTAAATGAAATTTTACACCATTGGGACAATCACTTGAATCCGCATTAAAAGAAATTCTTGAAATTAATATTATAATGCTACCCAAAATAAAGGAATATAATCCACAAGTCAAACCCCCATGGTGGAATGAAGATCACTTTTGTGACTATCATAGACACAAAGGACATAAGACTACTAGTTGCAATAAACTTTGACATTTAATACAAGACCTTATTGATGATGGTAAGATATCAGTTGATGGACACACTCCTTCTGGTGACTCTGATCGTGAGGTGTTTAAAAACCCTCTCCCTAAGCATGACAAGGATAAAGGAAAGGCTCTTGAATTTGGTGATGGTGTAAAATATACTACTGCTAAGTATGACTATACCATACATAACATCAGTGAGGTCGATAATTATGTCAACACTTTCATCATAAAAGGAAAAGAACCTGATTGCAAGGTTACTACCTGCAAAGGCACTGTTACCCTTAAAGGTCCTAATGCAAAACCTACTACACCCTCTTCGCAATACAACCTCATAGAGCACTTAGGAAAAACACCCGCACAAATTTCTATACTCAAGCTGCTATGCCTATCTCCTGAGCATAAAGCTATCTTAGATAAAGCGCTTGCTACTACTACAGTGCCTAAAAACCTACATGTAGATCAATTCCAAGCTATGGTGGGACACATCACCTCTCCTCATACTCTCACTTTGACTAAAAATAATGATTCATCCCTTCGACAACCACATAATGTAGCTTTACACATTGACGTCCTCATCCATAATGTTAAGATCAAGCTAGTTTTGATAGACGGAGGAGCAGGCCTTAATATTTGTACTCAAGAATTGATCACAAAATTAGGGTTCTCTAAAAATGCAGTTGATCCAAGTAAAAAGATTACCATAAAGGCATATGATGAAGAGGAACGCTCATCTAAAGGATCGGTTACTCTACCAATTAGAATCGGCCCTGTGGTAAAGGATGTGGTTTTCCAAGTCCTTGATCTCCCACTGACCTATAATATCCTCCTCGGAATACCTTGGATTCATACAATGCAAGCAGTACCTTCTACATACCACCAGTGCATTAAATTCCCCCATAATGGTGTTGAAATCACAATACGAGGAGATCCAAACCCTTTCATGTATTGCCATAATCTAAGCCCTAAAACTAAAATCACAATCCCAAGCAATCGTGAAGCATTTCCTTCCCAAGCATATGTTGATCCTGAGTCCTTAAAAGCATCTTCCTCAAAATCCAATGCAGCTGAGATCAAAATACAGGTAAAAGAACAAGGAGTGGGAGAATATACCTTGAATCATGCTCTTTGCATAAGAAAACTACCTTTATCTCCCCACACCTATGGCAAACCACAAATGACTAAGACCACATCAGAAGCAAATACCACAGTGATTTGTAAATCAACTACTTTCAAAAAATGGGGAGCCCTTTATAATGAAACAGAAGAAGCTGATCTCCTAAAATGGTTATACAAAGATGAAGATACAAAAAAAGAACAGACTGAAATAAAGATACATGTTGAACAATATGGTAAAGGATTTGATATTATGAAACAAATGGGTTATGATGGTAAAAGTCCTCTTGGCTTACAGAAACAGGGTATCTTGGAACCAATACAACCTACTCGTACGCAAAAAGTCCCTAGTTTAGGATATGATGTGCAGAAAGATAAGACCTTGAGTACCACATGTGCTTCAAGTAAGGAAGTAGAGTCCTCTAATGCTACACAGACAAATGAGGAAAGTGCCATCGATGACTTCATTGACATTTATGACTATGATAGTGTCCCTACCCCTAAACCCAATCATAATATTTGTACCCTTGAATCCATTCCAAATCTTGACTCGAGTCATGATTCTTTACCCTTGGTTCACCCTGAACTCATTGATTTCAATCAAAAGGGACCACCACAATTGGATGTATTTGAAAATGATGAGGCAGTCATAAATTTTATAGGAGCACGAGAAGACACGCCTCTTGAGGATCATAAAGCAAGATTCATCATAGAACTCAACAGTGCAACTTATTTTGGGGGGAGTGCCAAGCCTTTCAGTCGCAAAATTATTGAAAATATAAATAGGTCTTCTAGTGAAAACTGCTCTGCGACGCTATTAGACTTGACAAAAGTAAAAATAAAGGATGCATCCAAGGGTGAAAACCTCTCTAAGGCACCCGAGGATGGAGGGCTTGACACACTTCCCTAAGCAGTATATCATGACAAATCATCTCTATTGGTGGAGAAGACAGTACCAACAAATCTGGGAACAAAAGAAAAACCAAAGATAATTTATTTAGCAAAATCATTAACACCTAAAGAGAGAATAGAGCATATGTAGTTTTACAAGAAAAGACAAGTTAAATTTGCATGGTCCTATACAGATATGCCAGGACTTGATCCAGATCTAGTAATGCATCACTTCTCTTTACCACCAGGGGAAAAACCTATTAAACAAAAGTTGAGAAAAATGCACCCACACATTGCTCTATTGGTAAAAGCTGAATTACAAAAATTGCTAGATGTGGGATTTATCAGACCTATTGACTATGCTGATTGGATTTCAAATTTAGTACCAGTTTCAAAGCCTGATGGGGGCATCCGAGTTTGCATAGATTTTAGAGATTTAAAAAAAGCTTGTCCTAAGGATGACTTCCCACTTCCAAACATTGACATGATAGTGGATTTGATAGCAGGGCATGAAATGTTATCCCTCATGGACGGTTTCTCAGGCTACAATTAGATTAAAATTGCTCCTAAAGATCAAATTAAGACAAAATTCACTTGTCCTTGGGGAACCTTCTGTTGGAATGTCATGCCCTTTGGGTTGAAGAACACCGAAGCTACCTACCAACGTGCAATGACAACTATCTTCCATGACATGATGCATAACTATTTGGAAGACTATGTAGATGATTTTTTAGGAAAATCCTACACCAAAGTAGGACATCTAGAGATCATGGATAAAATTTTCACAAGATTAGAACAATACAAGGTCTGATTGAATCCAAAGAAATGTGCCTTTGGGGTAACCTCTGGAAAACTCCTTGGATATATTGTCTCATCTAAAGGAATTGAAGCTGATCCTATAAAAATAAAGGCTATACTTGAAATGCCTCCGCCTAAGAATATTAGACAGTTGAGATCATTACAAGGAAAACTTTAGTCTATCTGTCATTTTATAGCACAACTTGCAGATAAATGTCAACCCTTTCAGCATCTGTTACACAAGAATGTTTCATTTAGATGGGACGACAAATGTGAACAAGCTTTTCAAGAAATCAAAGAATATCTGATGACACCATTAGTATTAGTACCTCCTACAGATGACAAACCTTTACTTCTATATATATCCACAACCACCACAGCACTAGGGGCACTTTTGGCACAACATGACTCTGAAGGAAAGGAATGTGCAATCTATTACATTAGTCGTACTCTAGTGGGATATGAGCTCAATTATAGCCCTATTGAAAGAGCATGCCTTGCTGTAGTTTTTGCATCATAGAAGCTGAGACATTACATGCTTACACACCAGACAAAGCTCATTGCAAAAATTGATCCTCTTAAGTACCTCTTGAACAAAGCAACACTCACAGGACGATTAGCTAAATGGGTGATGATTCTTAGCGAGTTTGATATTGAGTATATAGAAAGAAAAGAAATCAAAGGACAAGCTATCACAGATCAACTCACTGATGCTCCTATGATAGATGATCATCCTCTTATTACATATTTTCTTGATGAATCAATCTTCAACATGGAATCTACACATCTATGGACTTTATATTTTGATGGATCCTTCACACAAGGTGGTTCTGGCATTGGAATTCTCTTTGTCACTCCACAAGGGGATTGTATACCTAAAGCTTATAAGATACAGTTTCCATGTACCAACAATATTGCAGAATATGAGGCATTACTTTTTGGGCTCCGTATAGCTGTGCAATGGAATATCCTTGAGTTGCATGTTCTTGGTGACTCTCAGCTAGTGATTAGACAAGTTAATGATGACTATAAAAGAAAAGATGAAAAATTGATTCCTTACAAAAGAATGGTGGATGACTTCAAGGCCTATTTCACATCAATATCTTTTGAGTAGATTCCTCGAAATAACAACAGAGTTGTCGATGCAATGGCAACAATTGGTTCACTTGTAGAAATTCCAAGTAATGCCGCTTATTGTGAGTTCCTGGTAGAACCTCTTTTGGCACCTGCTTACAATATACCACAATCTGAAATGATTTGTCTCATTGTTGGTCCTCATTCCTAATGGTATGGGGATATTTATACCTATCTTCTAGATAACATCTTGCCATCAAACCTATCCAATAAATCCCATAAAACCTTTATCTGTCAAGCTTCCCGCTATGTGATCTTAGCCGATACCCTTTACTGCCGAGGTCTTGATGGTACTTTACTCAGATGTCTTGAGCACAATGAGGTCAAAATCGCTTTACAAGAAGTACATGAAGGTATATGTGGGGCACATTCTAGCGGTCCTACCTTAGCCAAGAAACTATTGCGTATGGGTTATTATTGGCCTACAGTGGAAAAGGATGCCCATTAGTTTGTTAAAAAATGCAAGTAGTGTAAAAAACATGCAGACTTGATACACGCTCCTACATAGGAATTGCAGTCTCTTGCTACACCATGTCCCTTTTATCAGTGGGGACTCAATCTCGTGGGCAAGATCCATCCTCCTTCATCCAATGGTCATAAGTTCATTCTTGTTTCCATCGAATATTTCACAAAATGGATTGAAGCTATTCCTCTCACTCATATCACTAGAAAACAAATAGCCACCTTCATACTGAACTACATCATCTGTCGTTATGGCATTCCTCTATCCATCATCTCAGATAATGGTCATCCATTCAAAAATCAGGATGTTCGTGAACTCTGTGAGAAATTACATATACAACATCATTTTTCCACACCTTACTATCCTCAAGGTAACAGCCAGGCTGAGGCTTCTAATAAAACCATTCTCAAAATTCTTAAAAAGATAGTCAATGAAGCTAGTTGAGATTGGCATATTCAATTGAATCCTACACTGTGGGCTTATCGCACGAGTGTCCGCACTCCCACAGGTGCTACCCCATATGCCCTTGTCTATGGATATGAAGCCATCTTTCCCATCGAGGTCGAGTTGCCCTCTTTGGGCATCTCTTTAATTAGTGATGAAGAATACCAAGTTTCCCATTTGTAGGAGTTGGAACTATTGGATGAATGAAGAAAAACTGCTTTCAATCATCTTAGAGAATACCAGTAATGGATGTGTCGAAGTTATAATCAGAAAGTGAAACCACATACATTTGAGGTTGGGGATCTTGTTCTTCGCAAAAATCCTTGCACTCAATAAGACAGAGAAAAGAAGGGTAAATTTGAGCCTCACTGGTTGGGTCCATACGTTATCATTGTTGTGTATGGATCTGAGGCATACCAATTATCTACTCCAGAAGGTGAAATGCTTAGTGATCCCATTAACAGTATGCACATTTGCAAGTTTTACACCTAAATGCTTTAGAGGGAAATCTTTTCAATGCCTTGAAAAAATACAAAAAAAGGAAAAAAGTCCTAAAAAAATACAAAAAAAAGGAAAAAAGTCCTAAAAAAATACAAAAAAAAAGAAAAAAAGAGAAATTCATTTGTTCAATGGTGAAAACCACTTTGGTGGTTCCTTGAACAAGTACCATTGTGAAAACCGAGAAATTTCCGCCATGTGTAGAGGCTTTGCTCCTCTTTCCTTTGGAGCTCTACTTGATCTTTTCATTCCCTTTTCATTCATCCTCCACTTCATAATGACCTTTTCACACTCACCATGGCTTGTGAATTGTTTGACATTCCCCTCACTTGCTCACTTTTCCATGCATACTAGGTCGGTCCTATCCCTCATTGGGGCATCTCACGATTAGAGAAACTACCCTCTTTGTCTATCTGCTCATCTATTTCCATCATAACATGTCTTGAAATAATCCAAAAAATTATAAAATGTCCTGAAATAATCCAAAAAATATATTATAAAATGTCCTGAAATAAACCAAAAAAATCATAAAATGTCCTAAAATAATCCAAAAACAAAAAATCATAAAAATGTCCTGAAAAAATCCAAAAAAATCAAATATTCCGAAAATCCCCAAAAACTAAAAATTCCAAAAAACAGTGACACTTTCAAATCACCACACAACTTTGAACTTCAACAAAATCAAAACATGCAAGTGTTGACAATCAAGCAAGCATTATAACATCGAATAAACTATAACAAGAATCCAACCCATCTTACAAATCCAACCAACCGCATAAAACCATACCAAGAATCAGTTCTATATTGAAGTATGATCCATGTTTGTTTGTTTATCTTTGATTGTTTTATGATTTTATCTTTGGTGACATGCCTTTTAGCTTCTCTAGGATGTCTTTGACTAGAGCAGCAAGGATGGGGCATGTTCATTTGTTTGCTATTTGTGGATTGTTTCTTATTCACAGGATGACTCGTTTTAGGACATGATTTTCTAAAACCATCAAGGACCTATGAGTCTAATGTGGATGAGATCATTCCTTGTCTGATAGTGTCTTCCATGATATAAGTATTCAGGTCATCTAAGGTTCTTATACCTAGATGCTTATACTTCATTACTAAATAAAAAGTGCAAACAGTATTCAGGTCATCTAGATGTTCATGTTATCTAGATTCTTATACTAATTTGTGACATAATAAGCTCAATGATGATAAAAGAACTTAAAAGGCACAAGAGGCTTCATCACCTTCATTTTCTTCCATCTTGCATTTCTTCCATCTACCATTTCTTGCATTCCATTTTCTTCATCTTTCTTGTTGCAGAGAAATCAATCGATTACTTTATACAATTGATAGATGTCCCTTGAATCAAATCTAAAATCAATCAACTTGCTTCTCAAAATTTCATGTCCCCTTAACCCATCAGTCAATACATTATAACAACACCTTGTCTTGCATAAGCATCATTCTCAATCAGCTTAATCAGCTCAATTAGTTTCATTAGCTCATCAACCTGGCTATACTGATCATTTCCATCAATTGTTCAGTTACACCCATCAACTATGCATTTTCATAAAAATGTACATCACTGCTTTATCACTTGTGCAATATCAGGTATCTAATCACTTTCTCGACATCTATCAAGAGATTAATCTTCTTACAATCTATTCGAACAATCTCTCGAGGGGGCATATCATTCTTATCATAATCCTTACTAAGATATCTTTGGGGCATATTAGCTGATCAATCTTTTTCTTTGAAACAATGCGACAAGCTGCATTGTCTCAAAGAGGGGCAAAATGTAGACACTCAAATTTGTCCTCACAATCATAACGATATTCGTCTATTGATTAAATAGATATTATTATTTACTTAATCAATTCATTCAATACTTTCTTCTATTCATGCATTTCATCAAATCATTGAACCATCTCATGCTCGTTCAATATCTGTTGCATTAACATTCATGTCCATTTGCATAATAAGTCATAAACATCATTTCCATATTAAATCAATTATCATTATCATCCATAATTGTTTAATATTCATATCCATTAATAAATCAATTATCATAGTCATTGATTATTATTTCATAATAAACTAATTATCATAACTTGCATATTAATCATATCATTTGAATAAATCATTCATGAAATATTGCATTTTAGTAAAGCATCTTGAAATCATTTTATTCATATTTAATCATTTAGGTTCATTTTAATCTAATATCCCTTTATCACTTTCACTCTCATGCATAACATTTAACCCATCAATGTGGGATAATGGCATTTACTTCTCTCACATCTTTTATCCCACATTTCATCTTCAACCCCTCTCCATCCTCAAAGAACTCCTATTTAAAAGGGGATTTCCCTCTCATTTGGTCTCTCACAAATTTTGTTCACAAATTTACATATTCATATCATCTTTGCATCTTGATTGCATTTCTCATTCACCATAGCCTCTTTATTGCATTTTGTGCTCATAAAAATATGAGAGCAAAGGCATAAACAAAGATCTTGGTGATAGGGAGACAATGGAGATTGATTTCTTTTAAAAGCATTATTTGTTTTCTGTAGTTTAGATTTGCATTTCTGGTTTTGCTTTTAATTAGAATAGCTCTATTGATGTGGGCTGAAATGGTGGTTCTTACTTCATAGAATCATGCATTTTTGTGGTTCTACAATATGTATCTCAAGCCATTGAATTTTTTCAACCTTAATTTTTATTAAAGCTGAATAATGAAAAAATTAAACACCTCTCGACATATTTTATATATAGGTTATATATTTGCTAGTAGCAGTCGTAGCGTGTGTAACACATTGAATAAATTAATATATTTAGGGTTATGATTAGAGTTAGCATTTAGGATTAGGGTTTATATCATGGTTAGGGTTAGCATTAAGGTTAGGGTTTGGTTAAGATTTATTATTATGATTAGTGTTAGGGTTAGGTTTATAGTCATAGTTAGTGTGAGAATTATGTTAGGGTTTGGATTATAATTATAATAGGTTTCAGGTTAGGAATAAGGATTTGGTTAGTGTTAAGGGTAGGGTTGGAATTATTAAATTAAGGTTTGGATTGGAATTATAATTAGGGGTAAGGTAAGGATTTATATTTGGTTAGGTCTATGGTTTGGGTTAGGGTTAAGGTCAAGGTTAGGATTAAGGTTAAGATTAACATTAGGGTTAGGATTTGGTCTATGATTATGATTATGATGAGGGTTATGGTTTAGACTTATGATTAGGGTTATAGTTAGCGTCAGGGTTTATTATTAAGGTTTAGTGTTATACATTTAATAAATTAATATAATTAGGGTTAAAATTTAGGGTTGAAATTTATATCAAAGTTAGGGTTAGCATTAGGGTTAAAGTTTATATCATTGTCAGGGTTAGCATTAGATTTAGGGTTAACCATTTAGGATTAAGGCTTAGCATTTAGGTTTATAATTATGGTTAGGGTTAGGGTTTAGGCTTATGGTTAGGGTTATCATTATAGTTAGGGTTTAGTATTAAGGTAAGTGTTAGCATTAGGTTTATGGTTAGGGTTATAATTTTATTCTATGGTTAGGATTATGTTTAAGGTTTACATTAATGTTTGGGTTAGGGTGAGGAAATGGGTAGGATTAGTATTATTATTATGATTATGATAGAATCATAGAATAATAGTTATGGTAGGTTTAAGTTCAATATTAACCCTAATCCTAATTCTATCTCTAATCTTAACCCTAATCTTGACCCTATCTCTAACCCTAACCCTAATCCTTATGCTAACCCAACCCTAATCCTAATTATATCTCTAACCATAACCCCAATCCTAATGCTAACCCTAACCTTAATTAATTTAATGTTTGCTCCATCATAACCCTAACCCTAACCTTAACCCTAATTAAACCATCTTAAATATATTTGAACCCTAACACTAATTGTGCCATAAACCTAACTCTACTAAAACTATAGCTCTAACTTTGAAAGACATTTCTCCCCTCACAAAAATCTCAATCCTAATCCTAATTCTATCTCTAACCCTAACCCTAACCTTAATCTTGACCCTATCTCTAACCTAACCCCAACTAATCCTAACCCCAACCTTAATTATATCTCTAATTGTAACCTAACCCTAATCTTCACTCTATCTCTAACCAAAACCCTAACCCTAAATGTAAACATAACAAAAACCTCAACCCTAAACCCAATTCTATCTTTATCATTAACCCTTACCCTAATCTTTACCCTATCTCTAACCATCACCCTAATCATAACCCTATTTGTAATGTTAACCCCAACCCTAATCCTAATTTTATCTTTATGCCTAACCCTAATATTAGCACTAAACTAAACTCTAATCCTAATTCTATTCCTAACCCTGATCCTAATTCTATCTTTAACCTAACACTAACCCTAATCTTGGACCTATCTCTAACCCTAACCCTAAGCCTAATCATATTCATAATCCTAACATAAACCAAACCCTAGTCCTAACTCTTATTCTATCTCTAACCCTAACCCTATCCCTAACCCTAACATTAATTGCAACACTGATCCTAATTCTATTTCTAACCCTAATTGTAACCCTATTCTAATTTTATATTTAACCCTAACCCTAGTCCTTACACTATCTGTAAGCCTAACCCTAATCCTAATTCTATCTTTAACCCTAACCATAACCCTAATTATTACACTATTTCTAACCCTAACCCTAATCCTAACCCTATCTCTAACCCTAACCATAACCTTAATCCTAATTCTACGTCTAATCTTAACCCTAATCCTAACCCTATCTCTAACCCTAACCCTAATCCTTACTAAAACCCTAACCCTAATCCTAATTCTATCCCTAACCCTAACTATAACCCATATCTTGACCCTATCTCTAATCCTAACCCTAACCCTAATCCTAATACTAACCCAATCTTAATCCTAACTATATCTCTAACCATAACCCTAATCCCAATTCTAACCCTAACCCTAATTAATTTAATGTTGGCTCCATCATAACCCTAATCATAAACTTAACCCTAATTAAACCATCTTAAATATATTTGAACCCTAACCCTAAATGTGTCATAACCCTAAATCTAATTGAAATTTAGCCCTAACTTTGAAGGGCATTTCTTCCCTCACACAAACCTCAATCCTAATCCTAATTCTATCTCTAACCCTAACCCTAACCACAATCCTAACCCTCTCTCTTAGAATCTAACCCCAACTAATCCTAATGTTAACCCTAAGTCTTTATCTAATTGTAGCTTGACCCTAATCTTCACTCTATCTCTAATCAAAACCCTAACCCTAACACTAAACCTAAACCTAATCATAACAAAAATGTCAACCCTAATCCTAATCCTAACACAAACCCTAACAGTAATCCTAATTTTTTTATTTCTATCTCTAACAAAAACCCTAACCCTAATCCCAACCCTATCTCTAACCTTATCTCTAACTCTAACCCTAACCCTAATCCTAATTCTATATCTAATATTAACTAATCTTGACCCTATCTCTAACCATAACCCTAATCCTTACTCAAACCCTAACCCTAATCCTAATTCTATCCCTAACCCTAACCCTTATCTTGACCCTATCTCTAACACTAACCCTAACCTTAATCCTAATGCTAACCCAACTCTAATCCTAATTATATCTCTAATCATAACCCTTATCCCAATCCTAACCCAAACCCTAATTAATTTAATGTTGGATCCATGATAACCCTAACCCTAACCTTAACCCTAATTAAACTATCTTAAGTGCATATGAATCCTAACTGTAATTATTCCATAACCCTAACTCTAATTAAAATCTAGCCCTAACTTTGAAGACATTTCTCCCCTCATAGAAACCTCAATCCTAATCCTAATTCTATCTCTAACCCTAACCCTAACCCTAATATTGGTCCTATAATTTGTAACGTAACCCCAACAATAATTATATCTCTAATTGTAATCTAGCCCTAATCTTCACTCATCTATAACCAAAGCCCTAACCCTAAACCTAATTCTATCTCTAACCTTAATCCTTACCCTAATCTTGACCCTATCTCTAACCATCACCCAAATCATAAGCCTATTTGTAATGTTAACCCAAACCCTAACCCTAAACCTAACTCTAACCCTAACCCTAACCCTAACTCTAACTCTAGAACCCTAACTGTATCACTAATCCAAATTCTATTTCTAAGCCTAGTTGTAAACCTAATTCCAATTTTATCTTTAATCCTAACCATAACCCTAATCCTCACACTATCTCTAATCCTAGTGCTAACCCTAGCCCTAACCCTAATCCTAACACAAACCACAACCCTAATCATAACCCTAATTTGTGCACAAACCACAACCCTAACACAAACCCTAACACTAATCTTAATTTTATTTCTATCTCTAACAAAAAACTTAACCCTAATCCTAACCCTATCTCTAAGTTTAACCCTAAACCTAACCCTAACCCTAACCCTAATCCTAATTCTATCTCTAATCTTAGCCCTAATCCTAACCCTATCTCTAACCTTAACCCTAATATTTACTCAAACCCTAATCGTAATCCTAATTTTATCCCCATCCCTAAACTTAGAACAAAATTCTAATTCCATCTCTAACCCCAACCCTAATCCTAATCCTAACCCTAACCCTTACTCTAACCAAAAATTAATTATACAACCCTAATCCTTTAATGCTATTTGTAATTGTAACCCTAAGTGAACAATAACCCTAAATAAATTCTAACCTTAATTGAACCCTAACCCTAATCTTATCCATAATGAAATTGTAACCTTAATGAAATTGAACCCTAACCCTAAGCCTAACCTTAACCTTAACCTTAACCATAATTAAACCCTAAACCCAACCCTAATCCTAACCTTGACCTTAACCTTAATTGAACCCTAACCCTAACCTTAACCCTAACCCTAATCCTAATTGAACTCTAATACTATTTCAATCTAATCCTAATTATGTACCGTAAGCTTAAACCTAAGACTAACCCTTACCCGAAGTGAAATCTAACCCTAACCTCAATTGAACCCTAATTCTAATGTTAATTAAACCCTAACCCTAACCTTGATCCTAACCCTATTTGAACTCCAACCTTAACCCTAACTTAATTTGTAATGTAGAACCCTAATCCTAACCTAACCTTTATCATAGAACCTTAACCCTAGCCCTAGCCCTAATTGAACCCTAACCTTAACCCTATCTTCAACCATAATTGTAACCCTGATTCTAACATAACCCATAACCTTAATTCTAGCCCTAATTTTGTTATGGCCCTGACACTACCCTAACCCTAATTGTAATTATAAACTTAACTCTCCCCCTTAACGCTTATCATAGTTATACCTATAATTCTAACTTTGCTTCTAACACTGATTCTAATCTTATCCCTAAAATATTAATATCATTATAAATTATAAAAGTTAAGTTATAATTAATTATTTCAACTATATCCCTAAAATTATTAATTATAACCTTAATCTTAATATGTAATCATGAAATTAAACATTTAAAATAAATATTTAGTAGGGTTAAAGTTATAATATAATTTGATTATCTCTTTTATCTAGATATGGGTTCATTCTTTTTCTTCCTTTATTTTTGCACATATAACTATACTTCCACATTCATTTTGTACTTAAATATTAGACCAATCTCACACCTATGAATCTTAACACTCAAAATTCAAAAACTAATTTTAAAAAGTTTACCCACTTCAATTTATTTATGTTATGTGAGTTAAAAAAAAAATTCATACTCCTTAATTTATATAATTTTTTATCAAATAAATTTCAACTTCTTTTCATGGACTATAAAAAAATTTCTTCTTTAATTTTCATTGTTATTGAATGTGTAGTTTTACTATTTCTTAAAAAGAGTGTTTTTGTATGTTCATTAACAAAATTTATATAAATTTTGTTAAAGAAAGTAGTCATAGAAACACAAGGATTAAGTTATAAATATTTTGCTAGATATGTAAGTTTATCCATGTATATATAGTCTAAAACATATAAATTTTAAACTTTAAGTGAAATTTTTCCAAAGAGATAGCAACAACTTTAAATTTTTGATTAAATATACAATCTTATAAGAATAATAGAAAAAAGCATTTTTCCAATAAGATAGCAACAATTATAAAATTTATAATTAATGAGCCTACCAAGAAATTAATGAGCTTAATCAAAGAAAAATGGCTCTATATAGCAAATCAGAGGAGTTGGAGCTGAAGTTGGCCGCTCTTAGCAATGAAGAAGGGAAACAGAATAAGAACAGTATTGGTAAGAAAGGTGGGGACATTGAGGAAAAGTACAAGTCTCTGGAAGAGGAAATGGTTAAAATTAAAAATAACTTGAAAATAGTTGTGGAAGAAAACCATAAAATGGCAAGGCACAATGCCATTATAATCAACGCCATGTTTGAAAAGCTAGAAAAAATGCAATAGGGCTTGTTGGTTGTTTACTTGGAAGCGAAAAAGGAAAGCAAGAATGAGGACCAAGGTATTTCTAAAAGGACTTGGGCCAACCTCAAAAGGAAAGAGCCTCCCACTACACAGATGGTTCAGATCTTAAAGAAGGGGGTTCAAGATATGAATGAGCTGGAAGCTGAGACTGTAGATCTCTTAAAAACTCAAATTTAGCTGTTGCTAGCTTTCTAGCTTCTTTTTTTGGTTTTGCGGCCTTTGCTGGCCTTTTTGATGGCTGTGGTCATTTACTATTTTTTTTTTACAGCCTTTCCTACTGTGTTGTCTTTTCTGACTTTTTCTTTATTTTGTAAACTTCGTGTTTCGGGTCCTTGTAAAACCAATTTTTTCCTCTTTCAAAAACAATTATAAAATTTAAATGCATAATGATTCATAAATTATTTAAATTAAGACGTTTTAAAGCATTAATGATATAATGTTAAATTTCTCTAAAAGAATTTTAAAGATCACCCACCATAATAGAAGTGGACTCTCTAAAAAAATTGTTGCTTCAATACTTGAAAATAAAGAAGCTATCTATTTTTATAGAATAGGAAAAGCAAAAAATCATTGAAGTTAATTTTAAATCAGGATTACAAAGATTTTTCAACTACAACTTTTTATTTATAGAAATGAGTAAAATTTATAATTTAAGAATAAATAGAAGGTGGCTATTTTATAGGATATTAAAAAAAACACAAAACTTCAAAAAGATTTTCTACAACTTTTGTATTTACTAGCAGTTTCGTGTAGTAACATGCAACAATGAGCCGATAGGCAGAGAGTGACATGAAAGGAAAGTGATGTGTAAGCAGTGTCTATGGAAAAACATTAGAATGTGAATGGCATGAGTGGGCATAGTAGCTATATGCAGATGTAGATAAATAGTTACACATTAGGGAATCCAAGGAACAATACAATGTACCACTAGATATATTATAGGTGATAATTAAAGTGATTGAGTGGCAACAATATTGTATCCCATTCTTACCTTACAGTTTAGCATCATTATTTTATTTTAAATTATAATGGGGACCGAAGGAGGGTGTTAACCCTAATGGGTTGAAAGGAGGATATGTATATAAAGGATAAAGTGTGTAAGCAATAGTTGGTGAAAAAGTAACTTTGTAGAATATATATATATATATATATATATATATATATAAACATATAGAGGTTTGGTTGAAGAACAATAGTATTAACATTCAATTAATTATTTGGTGATAACATCATTATTATTGGTATTGGTTTGGTGGGGTAAATAAAATAGTATGTAGTTAAGTTGTTAATTAAAGAAAAATATTATTATTAAATTTGAAATGATTTCATTAAGTAATACCAATATCATTAAGTTTTATTAGTTAATCAAAATATAATATTATTATGGATAGGGTTCAATGTCTAAATTGATGGCATTACTAATGTGCATTTAGTTGGGAAATAATAATGTTGACATTAAATTAGTTGAATTCATCATTATATAAGCCCACCCCATACTTTAGCCACTACATCAATTCTTTATGATACAAACTAAGGATCTTTTCGTGGCTAGTAACAAAGAACCCTACATCAATTATAGTTAAAACAATCTAAAAATAATACCTGATATCATTAAGTTTCATTAGTTAATCAAAATATATTATTATTATGGATAAGGTTGAATGTCTAAATAATTGATGACATTACTAATGTGTATTTAGATTGGAAATAATAATCATGGCATACTATTAGTTGAATTCATGATTATATAAGGACATCCCATAATTTGGCAACTGCATCAATTCTTTATGATAGAAACTAAGGATCCTTTCATAGCTAGCAACAAAGTACCGTAGACGAATTTTGGTTAGAACAATTTAATTATTTGTCTGATGTAGAGTATACGCAAGAGAAGAATAATCAATAATGCCTAATGGAATCTAACATAAACTGTATAAGAGAAACTATTTTACTCCATTGAACTACAACCATAAGCTTAAACATATGAATTTTTTCTAATTCCTACGTTAGAAAGATAGTGATCTGTACATACAAAATATAAAGTAAAAGTCAACACAGTGAGGCTTGCTATCCACCCTACCATATTGGGTCATGTAGCCTTATGGACCCTCACCAAACCCCCAAGCAAGAATATAGATTGGAAACCACTCTGATTAGTGGTGAAATGAATATAGAGTACATTAGAATATGATTGTCTATTTGACCATTGTTGTTGATTTTATAGTCACTATCATTATTCAAGAAGGTTTTTTGTAACACATTAGTTCATGAAACACCGCATTATTTTTGGAGCATGGTCTTCAAGAATAACAAAAAAGTGTTAGTGTAATAAACATGCACCATTGGTACACAATAAATAAATAAGAAAATATAAAGACTTATACAATTAATTACAAAGATGATGTAATACAGTTACAGTAGAACACAGTAAGTAAATAAAATCTAGGCATACCTTCTATAGGGAATGGATTGAAGTCTAGAAATACAAAAGTAGGTCTACTCTCCACCCTACCATATTGGGTCATGAAGCGTCATCGGCTATTCTCCCCTAGGAAAGCGAGTTCAAGAACTGGGATGCTGATTCATAACCACAACTTTATAATCACTTCATCTTCACAGTTGGTTGAAATTCATTCACAAAGGTTGTCCATTTGTTTACCATATAAAATAGAATATCAACACCTAAGTTCTTGAACTATATCTCCCAAGGGAGAAGAGCAATCAGATGATTGGTGAGGTAATTTAAAAATTCAAGCACAAAATACAAAGCATAAAGGGAGAGCAAGAGGGAATTGACAACAACTCAACACAACCCTATCAAAAATTGAAACAACATAACCTTTTTGACAACACCTTCTAAATAATTGAATGCTATAGCTTAGGAAAGAGAACACTAATCAACAATTCCTAATGGAATCTAACATAAAGTGTATAAGATCAACTAGTTCACTATGTTGTAAGCATAACCTAAAGCATATGATTTTTTTATGAATCCTATGTCAGAATGATAGCAATTTCTACATTAAAAAAATAAAATAAAACTCAACACAATAAGGCCTGCTCTCCACCCTACCATATTTGGTCATGGAGCCTCATGGACTCTCACAAAACCCTCAAGCAAGAATATACATTGCCCACCAGTCTAATCAATGGTGAAATGAATATTGCTTATTACAATCAATATATAGTACATTAGGATCTGATTGTGTAAATTTTAACCATTGTTACTAATTTTTCAACCACTATCACTATTGTGAAAGGTTGTTTGTAAGACATTAGTCCATCAAATACCACATTATGGATAAAATATGGTCTACAAGAATAACAAAAAAGTGTGAAGTTTATTATGTTGATTATGCAAAAAAAAAACTGCATAAAATTAACTATTTTATTCCATTATAGCCATCGCGACAGAAAGCTAAAAACTTATACCCACGTTCCTATGCAAAACTTTTACTACAAAGGCTAGACCTTCTGGATGCAATGCATTGAATTCTAGACACACAAAAGGTGCCATGCTCTCCACCCTACCATTTTGGATCATGGAACATCATTAGCTATCACCAGACCCAATGAATAGTATTGTTCAAGTAAGCAATTCAGTTGCACACGTAGAAAATATAAAATGGAAGAGAAAAAAATGAGGCCTACTCTCTAATATTGGGTGGCCACTATTGTGATGAATGGTGAAATCAATGTTCCCATTATCTTAGCCAGTATTATAATCACTTCATCTTCCCAGTTGTTTGAAAGCTCATTCATTTGTTTATCATGTATACTAGAATATCAACATCCCACTTCTTGAAATCTCTCTCCTAAGGGAGAAACATTTTTTTCTAGGGAAACTATGAATATGAAGAGATTATAAAACAGAATAAGAGCAAATAGATGATGGGGGTGGAAAAATAAAAAATATACACATCTTCCTGCTTCCTTCAATTACATCTCTACCTACTTGATTTCTCTTCCCTTCGTTCTTTCTCCACCGCCTACAAAAAATGAACACAAATTTATCATAACCCACAACTTTGGCAACCATGAATGCATGCAAAGAACACAAGATAACATCCAACCACCTTCATGGAGATTCCATAGCCAATGAATGCACTTGCACCTCCACAGAAGCATGCCATCCTTACTCACAACTACCTTCAACAACGACAGAAACCCAGAGATTGAAACTGAACAATACGCTATCGATAATTGCATAGGCATTCATTTTGTTTGTCGAGGACTTTAAAATAGATGTTACTTACACCATAACCACTATGTGGAAAGTATATAACAATTAATGCTGATCGTGTTTCACTAGCCTCCACAGCTACCTTCAACAACAACATAAACCCAAAGAATGACACCCAAACATACATTATCGATAATTGCACAAACATTCATTTTATTTTCTGAGGACTTTAAAATAGATGTTACTTTCATGATCACCACTACATGGAAACCATACAACAATCAATGCTGATGACATTTTTCTAGCCTCCTGTACAACCACGCTATTTTTTCGGCTTCCTCTATAGAATGATATAGCTTAAGCAAGAGATCAATTATAAACAATGGCCAATGCAAGCTAACATAAAGTGTATAAGATCAACTATTTTAGTACATTGTAACCATGACCTAAAAAATTTGAATTTTTTTGTGAATCCTATGTGAGAAAGATAACAATTTGTACATAAAAACTATAAAATAAAACTCATTTATAAGGCCTGCTGTCCACCCTACCATATTCGGTCATGGAACCTCATGAGCTCTCACCAAGTCCCTGAGCAAGAATATACATTGCCCACCACTCTAATTAGTGGTGAAATGAATATTGCTTATTACAATCAATATAGGGTACATGAGGATATGATTGTCTATTTGACCATTTTCACTAATTTTCCAATCACTATCATTATTCTAAAAGGTTGTTTGTAATACATTAGTTCATCAAACACCACATTATGCCTAGAATATGGTCTAGAAGAATAACAAAAAATTCTAAAGTTTAGTGTGGTGATTATACAAAAATAGAATGAACCACATAACATTAACTATTTTATTCTATTATAGCCATCATGGTGGAAAGCTAAAACTCACAACTACAGTCCTATCCAAAAAATTTAGTGCAAAGGTTAAACCATATATAGCCTATGTATATACAAAGTGTGAATTCTATTCCAGTGATCATGCTTTATTGATAGATGATATGTAAATCAAAATGTATCAAAGTTGTATATTTTATAATACATAATTTTCTCTCTACTTGCAATGGGATGAATGGAGTGATTATAATTTATCCATACCTCGTGTGTGCGACATAATGCAATATGCACAAAAAAAAACAAGGCCCGATTTCCACCCTACTATATTGGCTCATGGAGCATTGTGCACTCTCACCAAACCCCTGAGCAAGAAAATCAATTGTCCACCACTATGATCAACGGTGAGAGCAATGTTTCGGCCGCCAATGACTCAATACAAGATCTAATCGCATGAAAACGCTAGTGAAGGACAATTGTTTTGGTTGGTAGACAATAAACAAATGAAAAAATATAAATACTTATAGAATTAATTACAAATGAGATACAATGGAGTTGCAGTACAACAAAGTAACTAAATAAAATCTAGAAATTCCTTGTGCACATAATGGAATGAAGTCTGGACATAGAAAAGGAATCATGCTCTCCACTCTACCATATCACGTCATGGAGCATCATTGGCTATGAACAAACCCCCAAGCAGTAACATTAATTATCCACCACTTTCGCGAATGTTGAAGGCAATGCTTTGGCACCTAAGGAAATTTGTTCAGTGGAAATCAACTTTATACATTTTTTATAATTTGACATGGAGTTGTGAAATGAGAAATGGAAAAAAAGATACGTAGGTTTACATTGTATATAGATGGAATATAGGTGAAGGAAGTATAACATGCAAATTTGGAATCGTAAAGACATTTAGCATTTCTACAGATCCCTACATCTTGTATACGAATATAATGTAGCTGTAATCTAAAATCATTTTAGTGCGATAAACCTACACAAAAGCAAACTGTGAGCTTTGGTACTGTGAACATGTTTTATTGGAAAGCAATATCTAAAGCACAAAATTTAAGTGGTTGTATAATTTATAAGAAAAATATATGTAATAGGACAATTACATGTCACATATAAAAAATGATAATGAAGTAAATTTACAGAGGGTGCAGATTCTATATGCATATAGGTAAAGAGGAAAGGAGAAGGAATTCACTTACCATAAAGAAGAGAAACTTTTGATGATGATGATAATGAACAATTTTGTTGGAGATCATCTTGTTTGATTTACAATGCACTATAATTATTGGTATGTATCATGTAGTTTCTAGCAAAATACAAAGGTGGGTCTACATAGTTCAAGTGAGCAATTCAATTGCTTGCTATTTGGTGCAATGTTTCTATATGCCTAATGTCTAATACAAATCTGAGCCTTTCTAAAGAGGCACATATATACGCATTGTTGATTGCACAAAGCACAAAAAAATTGTGATTGGCAAACCAATGGGTAAAAAATACCTAGGGTAGTGAGCAACAAACCACAAAAAGAAAATTGGATTATGTTAAGAATTTTATTCCATTGCAAAGATAGCTAGAAAATTGAGGCCATCCAAAGAAGCATAGAAAGAAATTCATGTTGAGAAGCCCATGGAAATCATTGGCTTTTTTTAGAAGAAAAGCACCGGAAAAAAATTATCATAGGGGACACGCTGCAAAAGCTGATCCATGAATGAAAAAAAATTGGTTTGAATAAAATATATAGTCTCTCCCAATACAACCTTACCAAAAAAATAAAAATATACCCTAAGTCAGAGAACAACAGTCAACTCTCCCTTATAGAAAATAAGGCAACCTGTATAACTTGAGTTATTTGATTTGCATGTGCAGAGGAAACAAGTGTCACTTTACACAACTTACCATGTGAACATTGTCTCATGTATGTGCTACATATATTTCCAATGGTTGCAATAATACTTTGCATTTAAAAATCACCAAACTAATTGAGCAATTTTTTGTAGTTTCAATGATGCATTGTTCAACACTGGGTTGTGGATTGAGTTGCATAACATACATAATAGACATTATAGCCAAGAACCATATGACATCCACATCCAACATGACACTATAATTAGGGATCACAAAGTAGTAGCAAGAACACTTGGTAAGAATTAGATGAATACCTAGACATGATAGTTACATAGAAAAATACATCATAGACACATATCTACATAGAAATTTGTCAAGATATTCTATGCACTAAGAACATTGTAAAAAAGATGAAAATGACATTCTCTTTAAAACAACTCATAGATAGTTGTAAATATTGAATTGTGTATGCATATATGCATAGATGTATGTATGAATTTATGAATTGCATGCATGTATATTTATCTATATGCATACATAAATGTACACATATATACAACTATGTCCATAGGTAGATATATGAGGAGGTGTAGACAACGATACATATCCTAAAAAGGACAAGAACTCTATATAAAAAAAATAGTTTAAAATTAAATTAGAAATATACACTTAAAACATAATAAAATTATAAGCAACATGAATAATAGAAAAGAAAAAAACTGAATCTTTCTTACTTAAAAATTAGAAGTTATACTTCATTGTCTTAATATGTAACCACTCAAACAAACAAAAAAGAAATAACAGAAGAAAGGAAAGGTCTTTTTGATGCGACAAGTAGTGCGAGGGAACAAAACAAACTAAATTTCCAACCAACATGAACTATAAGAAATATGAGAAGTCACAATTAGCCATGGTTGTTTTGGTGTTCAAGGCAGTACAACAACTATCTACAGAGACTGCTGCATGGCAAGAGAAATAGTAGACAAGTCTGATAGTAAGAGCTTGCACTCAGCTTCAAAGTTAAGCTTTGCAACCTTCACTATTATTGTTTCCAGTCTTGTTTCTAAATTATAAGTTTGAGTTTTGATTAGAAGAGTGAAAACAAATGGTGTGTAGGTGACAACATCGATAACAAACTCAACACTCATTTCAGCGATAGACTCATATTGTAACATGCAAATATGTTTTATTGACATTTATAATAGGCTTATTGTAGCCTCATCAAAAATAGTTTCCCAAAGCTCACTTGTATGGTCTTCAATCTTTAGTTGCAATAAATATCACAAGTCATAGTTAGCTATTATTCTCTAGAATTTTGGGAAAAACCATGTATTTTTCTTAGATTGTTCACACTTTTTCTTCCATTGCCTACTAGTCACCTCCAACGGGCATGCAACATAACATAATGCATCAGTTTTTATAAATTTTACTGTTGCCTTGAGAGTAGCTTGCAAAGTCTCTGGCAAGCCAAGGCAGTGGTCGAACATATATGCAATAGTGACTCTCCCATTTCCCAAAGCAACCTTTCAAGGGACTGCTCAAGGGGCCTCAATAGTAGGTGGATCAATATATTCTCACTAATACATTTGACTGCAAAATCCGACGAAACTGTCCAACAAAATATATAAAATTCGATGTTCATCGGGTGCTTGTAAAATTTGATGTGTAATTTTTGTCGAATTTTCAATAAACATGAAAAATTAAAAAAAATCAAATTGTGGCCGACATAAAGAAAAGTGAGTTCACACCTGATTTATTGTGACAATGTTTTTCTCTACTTGAGACAGTTTGTGGAGAACTAAGGACGATTTTCTTGGGAAAAATCAGAAAAAATTCAAGAAGATATTGCCAGGTTGAGGGTGGTCATTGCCTTTTTGCAGAATTCAGTTGTGAAGTCAGATTTGTAGTTCTAGATTTGAAAATTATATTTTAAAGCAACATCTCATTAGATTTCATTTTTAGAGGTTAAGGGTTTTGAGAATTTTATTTCTAGATTTTGTTGTGTGGATTCACCATAAGATCACAACCAAGGAACATATTCTTGTGACTGTAATTATGTGATCCATAACTCTATTGTTCATGTGGCACAGTTGTGCTATAAAAAATACAAGATGCATTCATGTGTGACCCAAGTTTAATGTGGCACAGTTGTGATAGAAATGGAGGCACTCATATAATGTAGTTAATTCAAGTTGTATAATGTAGGTGTCAATCATCATTGGGTGCATTCAGGTTGTCTCAAGTTTAACAGGTTAGGATGTAATTATAGCATGATCGAAGAGTGATTA
>VDFB02346185.1:0-16288 GCA_007258455.2 Sequoia sempervirens | reverse complement strand
ATCTAAGGTCCATATACCTAGATGCTTATACTTTACTACTAAATAAAAACACAAACAGTATTCAGGTCGTCTAGATGTTCATGTTATCTAGATGCTTATACTAATTTGTGACATAATAAGCTCGATGATGATATAAGCACTTAAAAGAAACAAGAGGCTTCATCACCTTCATTCCTTCTATCTTGCATTTCTTCCATCTATCATTTCTTGCATTTCATTTTCTTCATCTTTCTTGTCACAGAGAAATCAATCAATTGCTCTATCTAACTAATATGTCTCTTGAATCAAATCTCAAATCAATCAACTTGCTTCTTGAAATCTCATGTCTCCTTAATCAATCAATCAATCAATCATTGCATCAACTTGTCTCAGGCAAGACACCAATCAGCTTAATCACCACTAGTTTCATTAGCTTATCAACCCACTATAGTGATCATTTCCATCACTTGTTCAGTTACACCCATCAACTGTGCATTTCCATCAAATGTACATCTCTGCTTAATCACTTGCACAATGTCAATCATCTAATCATTTTCCTGTAATCAATTGAGAGATTAATCTTATCACAACTTGCTTGATCAATCTCTTGAGGGGGCATATCATATTATTCATCATCCTTATCAAGATATCTCTAGGGCATGTATCAGTTAATCATTTTTCTTTGAAACAATGTGACAAGCGACATTGTCTCAAAGAGGGGAAAAATGTAGACAATCAAATTTGTTCTCATAATTGTTACGATATTCATTTGTTGATTAAATAGATATTATTATTTACTTAATGAATTCATTCAATACTTTCTTCTATTCATGCATTTCATCAAATCATTTAAACCGCTCATGCTCGTCACATCGGCCAAAAAACATCATGTCCATTTGCATTATTGTTCATGTCCTGCTTCCATAATAAAGCATAATTGTTTCTATTATCACACATTTTCTTATAATCAATTTGAATGGTCAAATTGTTTCATAATAAACTACCATTTATTTATTCACTTCATTTGCACAAGTGCATAAATCATGAGCATTCGTATATCGTTCGCATCCATTCATGACATAAATCATTCTCGGACAATCATCTGCATTACATAAACCATTTGCATCAACATGTTCATATTTTGCTAAATAATTAAATCATTAAAATAAATCATAATAATCCATATTCATTAAATCCATATTAAATCATTATTAAATCATGTTCATGCACATTTAAATCCATTTAATCATTTTTCATTATTCATAAACCCTTCACCATGCATTTGTCTCTCCTCTTTTATCATTTTCACTCACATGCATTTCATTTAATTACATAATGTGGGATATTTAAATTTCCCTCTTGCAAACCTTTTATCCCACATTTCCCTCTCAACACCTCTCCATCCTCAAAGACGCCTATTTAAATGGGATTCCTCTCTCATTTTCTCACTCCCCATTTTGCATATACATATATCTTCACATCTTGATACAAGAGCATCCCTGGGGTGTAAGAGCAAGCTTGAACTCACACGATGCATGGTTCTTGTTTCAGCCCATAAAGAGCTTCTCCTGAGCCTATAAACCTTGTCTTTTCTCCTGAACTTCATAGCCAAGTGGCTGCTCCACATACACCTCTTCTTTCAAACACTCCATTTATATATATACACTCATAAATATATATACATATATATTTATATATATGTATACAAAAATAAATCTCAGAATATATTCATATCATTTATAATCAGAACCATATTCAACAAATACAAAATTCTTAATATATATGTTTACACACATATATACATTTACGTACACATAAACATACATAATATATTACCAAAATAATAAAATGCATGCAGATTTAATTACATTTTTAGAAATATCTATATTTATATCATTTTACAGCAGCATATCACTCAACTATAAATGCCAATTAAAAAAAAAGCATATAAAATCACAACTCACATTTATCCTTAGAGAAGAACGCAAATCATAGAGGAATTTCAAAGCATACAAGTTAAAGTTTTCAAAGGAATTCGATTTACATTGGAGGTAAAAGTGAAACCAAATGATGCTAAGGAACCGACTGTTTAAACAAAACTGAAATTACTAATTATTGAGTTTTGGCACAACACATAGGCTGAGATTAGAGGGCGATGACCTCATCTGGAAGTGCGTTGCCTGTGGGGGCAGCTGCTCTCTCAAATTTCCAACGACTGTCTCCCCTTACAACCTAAGGTTGTAATATCTATAACTAAAAAATGTTAACTTTAAACTGTGATTTCATTCGATTCCCTCCATTCAACATTTTGAACAATGATTCAATGAAAAAAAAAAATACAAAATATAAAATTTAACTTATACTTATTGTGTGACATCAGTATGATGTTTTTCTATATATATATATATATATATATATAGGATTAAGAACCTACAGGTTTCAGTGGAATTATAAAAGGAATTCTAAATACATTTTGTATTTTTCTGTACAGTATTTAATATGCAGCAATAATATATATATATATAGTTAGTTAGTTAGTTAGTTAGTATAGTCATGTTTCTTTCTTTTCATAGAGAAAATAAAATCATCTAATCAATTGGGTCTCATCAATAGAATTTCTTCTTTCCACAAAACAATCAATTGTTCTCATATTTTGAAATTAAACATACTGGCAAATGAATTTAAAACTTGGTAAATGCTTTCCTTGTATGATTCTCTTCTTGTTCTTCTGTCCTTCTCCCTTTTACTTCTTCTTCCCAAATATTATTGAACTTCACTATTCTTGTTCAGTTATTTTTTGCAAAAAGAAAAAATGGAGAAATAAAAAGATAATGAGCCTACAAAATGAATTCTCTTGTTGAGAAAATAAGAGTTTTTATGAACTTTTTATTACTTTCTTCCTCTGTTTTCCCGCTTTATTTTGCTTTTCTTTTCTTTTTTTCTAATTTTTAACATCTTTTCTCTTATTTTTCTATCTTATCACTTTGTTTTGGATAATCTTTTCATATTTTTTTCAAGTTTATCTAAATAAATCTAATTTTTAAAGAAAACAAGATTTATTGCTATGCAACACAATTATCTTCAAATAATAAATAATCACATTTAATTTTCAAAAGAAAACATTAAAAATAAAATAAAACAAACTCTTTTATTTTAATGCACTTTAATTTACCACTAATTAATTTAATTAACAACTATAAAGCAAGAGCAATATTAAACAATTAACTAAATAAAAATGCCTAAATGCAACTATATGTTACTAAGTGTGTGTGTGCAAGAGTATCTATTCCATCTTAACCTTGCCAGGTGGCTAACCTCCTTTACCTTAACCACCCTCTTGGTCTTTGACAACATGCATCTCATGTAAACTCAGGCACCCATTAATAGATTAGTGTCCAAGAAATATAAATCAAAGAAATATAATTTATCATTCTAAGATATCATTCTCTATATTACATCATTTTAATTAAATAATAATCATTGCATTTTTATTTATTTTTCCCAAAAATAAAATAAAATTCATTTATTCCATAATTCAAATAACACACATTTATTCTACCACACATAATTATTCATATTTTTAGTTCCACATAAAGTAAAATCAAGCAGTATCAAAGTTTGAGACGTGACATCAAGAAGGAGGATTTTAGTTTTGGTATTTGTTTTATCTATGCCCCAAACAAGTATAGAGACAAAATTCTCTTATGGAAATGGCTTTGCAACTTGCAGAATATCCCTTGGATTTTGGGGGGAGATTTCAATCTAGTTGAAAGAAGTGAAGATAAGCGGCGAGGTATGATCCTAGATTGGAAGGGTAATGAAAGATTTTTCTGGCAAAGGATGAAGGTTAAACTGAAAATAGAAGACCAATTAAAGGCCAAAAAAGAGAGTGTTTTGACATCTGGTTCACTTGGTGCAAAGCCTACAAGAGGTGGAGGAGGATATACAACAAATTGGACAAATTTTACATGAATAAAGATTTCTTCTCATTTGTGCCAGTGAAGGAAGGGTGTAAAGTGAAAGTAATTCCATATACCCTCTCCGATCGCCACCCTATTAGGGTGAAATTTAGTCTTAAAATTGGAAAAGCAAAGATAAAAGGTTCTGGTGAGGGATTTGATCTTAATACTACACCGCTTAAAGATGGTGATTGCAAGAATGTCATAGAGTCTCTACGGGAAATTAACAAGTAGATGCACAAAGGTCTAAGTTCCATTGATAGATGGGAATTGAATGTGAGAGGATGGAAGACACTCTTTCAGATAATAGAAAAGAAGAAAGCAATGGATAGGAGGCGGGAGGAAAGCCTTCTATAGGAAAAGTTGCTTGAAGTTGAATCTAGCCTTCAGGAGAAACCAAATGATGAATACTTTTCCAACAACTTAAGAATGGCCAATAATGTTTTGAGAAGGTTGTAGGAAATCAAAGTGAAAGGGTTAAGGGTAAGAGCCGAGATGAATTGGTTGGAAAATGGGGACAAGGGGTTCAAATTCTTCTTCAGGTACATCAAGGAAAGGTAGGTTAGGGGGCAATTTGATCAAATATGAGTTGATGGTGCAAGCTTGACAAATTAGGACATAAGGAAGTAATTCTTATAGTTCTACAAGGTCCTGTGCACCTCTGACGGGGTCAAAGAATGTAGTTGTAGAGCTAAGCATCACATAAAATAACTGATTCCAAAGAAACTCAAGGAGGAGGAAGCTAATGAACTTGGAAAGAACATTTCAAAAGAGAAGATTAAACATGCCATCCTATCTCTTAAGAATGATAAAACTCTTAGAGTTGATGGGCTTCCTACCGAGTTTTATAAGACATTCATTGGTTGGGTGTGTGAAGATTTGAACACATTCTACAATGAGGCCTTGGAAAAAAGATCACTGGGTAGAAATGTCAACAAGAGAATCATCAAACTACTCCACAAGGATGAAGATCCGACGCTAGTCAAGAACTAGAGACCAATTACCCTCCTCAATGTCTCCTATAAAATTTTGGAAAAAAATCTAGAAAGTAGGTTGATAGACATTCTACCATTATTTATAAATAGCTCTCAAACTAGCTTCATAAAGGGCAGGTATATTCTAGAAAATCTTATTACTAGCTGGGAAGCTATGAAATGGGCTAGGTAGACTAGGCAAGGGGCAACAATGCTTCTTTTAGATTTTGAAAAAGCATATGACATAATCGAATGGTCATTTGTAATGATGGTTGTGGAGGCCTTTGGATTCCTTAGATCCTTCTGTGGCATGGTTAAAACACTGTTTAATGATGTAGTAGCACAGGTGGATGTGAATGAAACACTCACATAGGAATTCACCCTGGAGAGGTCCATAAGGTAGGGATGCCCCCTAACCCTGACACTATTTGTTATAGCCTCAAATGTATTGCACTACATGTTAAGGGATATGAGTTCCTCTCCAATGGTTAAAGGTATCATTCTCTCGGACAACAATGAGCTCATTAACATACAATTTGCTAATGACACAACATTATTCATTAAGTTAGAGGAAGGAAACATGAACAACCTCATGCACAAGCTCAATACCTTCTATTAAGCTTTGGGTAAAAAGATTGCACTTGCCAAATCCTCCATGCTAGGGTGGAAGGACACCCCCCAAAATGGTTAAAGGAATTCAACCTGCAATGGGGAGGGCCCCAAAAGCTAGTAAGATACCTTGGCATTCCTTTTTCCATAGAGCCCAATCTGAAAGAGATGTGGATTTGGATTAAGGAGAATATTGAAAAGAAAATAGATAAGTGGAACAAACAATACCTATCACTGGTTGAAAGACTACAAATTTGCCAAAAGATTCTCTCATCCTATACCATTTATTTTGCTTCAGTTTGGTTCTTTAGTTGCTATCAAATTAATGAAATTCAAAAGAAAATAAGGAAGTTCTTATGGTCTGATAAAAAAGGAAATATGAAAAGTCATTCAGTAAAATGGGAATGGTGCTCCATAGCTAAATCAAGTGGAGGATTAGGCCTTAAGGATTTGAGGCTATAAGGAATTGCTTTGGCCTTGAAATGGATAATTGATGCCTTGGATGAGGAAGAACCCTAGAAGGTCCTCATTAGACATAATATAATGAATTTAGTTTTGAAACAGGCTAAATCATGGAAACTTCTCCCTTTGTGTGATATTCTTAGCAGTGCTTTTCCTATATCCCCTACAGGCTCCAATGTTTTCAAAACAATCTGGAAGGCTTGGGAGGTTGTTAAAAATAACATAACCAACTGCCACTTCATCAAGAATGGGAATAGAACCATTATGGGGCACAAATCTATTTGGTGGAATTTGGATCATAAAGATAGACCCTTAGCCTTAATTCAAGGCTGCTCAGCTAAAGCTTGGGGCTTAAAAAGGGATTAAATACTTCAATGACATCCAAAGGGATGGCTACTTGAAAGGTTGGAATGATTTAAGTTCAAAATTTAATCTCCCTCCAAGCAATTGGAGAACCTATACAATGCTAAAAGAGGCTTGTAAAAACATGCAATTCCTAGTGGAGGATTCAATTGATAGCTAGGAATACCTTGAATACCAGTGTAACCTGATGATAACTCACTTTAGAAAGTTAATGCTAAAACAACCTACTACACCCTAATTGAACAAGTTGATATCACTAAACATGTCAATCGAGTATGGGGTGCTAATCTAAACAACCATTGTCCAAAGATTTTTGAGAAAAATATGGAAAAAAGAATTGGAACCCAAAAAAGCTTGCTTTAGATGGTGGTTAATACTTTAGAGGCTTCCTTGTAAAATTGAACACAATGACATTGACATATGTAGTCTGTGCAGGGTACCATAATTTGTTAAACATATCTTATTTGATTGTATATATGCTAAAGAAATTTGGAAGCTCTTCTATAATGATATGAATATATGGGGAACTGATAATGAACCTAGCTTTGCAAAAATTCTACTTGATTTAAATAACAAAATGAGTAAACACTTTTCTCTATTCTGGTTGTGTTTATCCACTAAAATCCTATGGGTTATTTGGAAATATTAGAATGAAGATAAGTTTAATGGGAACAAGAGAATGCTTATTGAGTCTTGCAAAAGAATCATAGTGTATGATGTTGCTATGCAGGTTCACATCACCATCAAGATTTCAAAGGACAAGTTTTGGAAGTTCTTGGAAAAAAGGACAGTGGACATTGACATACAAGAAGTTAGGTATGGGCATAAGTGGCATGATGGGCACCCAGGAGTGGAGGTCTTTTTAAAGGCACTTAGAGAATTTCATAAAGATCTTGGAGAGGAAGGCAAAAACACTAAGGAAAGGGCACAAAGCAACAGGGCTAGGAGGGAGGAAATCATAATATCAGAACAAGAAGCAACAAATGTCCTTGTTAACATCAAGTCTATAGCAAGAAACATGAGATCCAGTGGCTCGTAAAAATGGAAGTCCAAAACAATATATAGACTCTTTTTGTACAACGACAAAATCTAGCCAGTTGGTGGCCATATATATGAAGGAAGCAAGAGGTGTGTTTGATGGTCCCATTCTACCAATCATTCCAACCTATCACTTAAACCTAGATCATTTTTAAAATTTGATATGGGAACATGTCTAAGATTATTATTGTTTGGCCAAGAGCCAAGGACTAAGGATCATCCATTTTTCCAAATTTACCTAGGGCATAATCCTAACCTCATCCTTCATTCATTATACCTTTAAAGAATTTGAACCTTGGTAAATAACATGATCAAGGAATATACCATCACCAAGACCTATATTTGATGGTTGTATAGTCTTATTAATGTATTTTTGTTGTAAAATACAATTAAAATTTTAAGAAGAATATATCTCATGAAAGGGGACACTTCAAACAAACTATCAAAATTATATAAGATTTTTCTAATATATAATAATAAACATAATATTTCCAAAATAAATAAGACAAAAAATTTATATCTCCATATATGTAGTAAATAAGATTGTTTTAAGTAAAATCAAATAATTTTAAGTAAATAAAATAGCTCCAAATTGATATCCCTTCACATTTTTGAAATAGATATATTCAAAATATCTATTCTTTATATTTTAAAAAAAAAATTCTCTTATTATTTAAAAAATAACTTTCAATAAATATCCCTTACCAAAAAACATGCTTTACAGAGAGAGTCAATGGTTAAATTTAAACCGTGACCTTACCCTTGAAAACGAAAATTATTCGCCGCACGTTTCTTGTTGAAAAATAAAGCTTCGGAATACGGGCAGTAGTAAAGGAACTCCAGCTGTAAATTATTATATATATTGTCGGCTTCTTGGAAATATTATTTTCATCGACAGGACCAGATGACCTATAAACGAAAAGAAACAAAGAATAGAATTGCAGACCTTATGTTGCATTGCGTTTCTCCCAAACCATTCCTGTGGGTTCCAAAGTTTAAAGTAGGTTCGTTGGATTGGAGCCCTTCAAGCCCTCGCTTTTTCAAATTGATTCAAATCGCAGAAATTTTCGAACAATAGAAACCCTAGAGCTCGAAGAGACATTGCCATGGCCTGTGTTACACACTATTTGTCTGATCAACCTGTGAGGAAGCGGCGGAGACTGACATCGTCTTGGGACGTTCTTCCATCGGGTCATAAGGTTGGTTTTTTTTTTCTGTTCCATTTTTTTAAAATAATAAATGTTGCAGGTGTATCTTTTTATTTTAGTGACTCATGAACCCGTAACCTGGCATGAATTTTCCTCCATTCTGTGATTCTAATATTCGGGGTTTCATGAGTTAATTCAAATAAAAATTCTCGGAGTGATTTTTTTATTTTTTTATTTTGTTTTTTTATTTCCCCATTCTCATAATTGAATGATTTGTTTGGTTAATTTTTGTGAATAAAGTGTTTTCTTTCTTCAAATGGAATGATATAAAAGGTCAATTTATTATTTTAGCGAGTGAAAAAAAATTCAGTTCTTAGAATTTGTAGGATTTAATTATTTAGTTTTCAACTCTAATTAATGATTTTTAGTTCTTTTTCTTTTCCCAGAATATAGGGTTTAATTAATTTTAATTTTAAATTTTAGCCAGTGATTTTCAATTCTTTTTCATTTCTAAGAACATTGGGTCTAATTAGTTTTGATTTTTAATTCTAGTTAGTGATTTTCATTTTCCCCAATTCTTAGAATTTTGGGATTGAATTGATTAGTTGTCTATGGTAAAGTTCATCTCTTAGATTTATAGGTTAATTTCAAATTTTAAATGAGTGAAAATTTTCAATTCGTAGTGAAGTAATCTAATTGGTGAATTTTGAGGATCTTGGAGTTGCGGGATGTAATTTAATTGGTGAAATTTTATTTTAATGAGCTAATTTATTTCAATTCTCAGAGTTGTAAGATTAACTGGTTAATTTTCTAGTGAGGCATGGTTTTCTATTCTCAGAGTTCTAGGATTCAATTGGTTAATTTTGTAATAAGTTAAGAGTTACAATTCCCAGAATTATAGAATTTAATTGGTTAGTTTTGTAATGAGCGAGAGTTTTCAATTCTCAGGATTGTAGAGCTTAATTAGTTCATTCAAATAGGCAAGAATTTTCGATTCTCACAATTGTATGTTATAAGGGGTTAACCCTAATGAACGATTCATCAGTTCTCAAAAGTGCAGAACGTAGTTGGTAAATTTTAATGAGAGATATTTTCATTTTCAGAATTGTAAGTTTCAATCGGTTGATTTTAAATTTTAATCATTGATCTTTTCTAAATAAATGGCGTTGTGTAGGCTCAGGAAACCCTAGATTTTAGCGGGGAGGTTGCAAACATAAAACAGGATGTGACCGAGGCAGAACCATCGCTTTTCAATTTATCTCTGAAATCTAAAGGAAATCAACAGCTCTCTCACTATTTGTCTCCTCCATGGCGTCAAGATGACAAGGAAGGCCATTATGTGTTTGCTCTTGAAGATAATTTGACCTCTCGATGTAACAACTTATTTCATCACACTCTTATTTTCTATTTGATTTTTTGCTACTTTAGGTCTCTTTGCACTTTTGAAATTGAGGACTTAGGTTTTTTTTTTGTTTCAACCTGATGAGCATTTCTTTCCTCTCGTGTGTCTTTTTTTCTCTGCATTGTGCAGATAAAATACTCAGTAAAATGGGTCAAGGTAAATAGCATGGTTTTGCTTGGCAGATTACAGACTTGTTAAATAATTTTGTGGCAATCTTGTTACATATGCTTGGAACAACTGTTCTGTAATTAAAAGTGGATACAGCATAGTTGCTTTCAAACATACATCAAAATGTTTAACGCGGAAATATCAAAGTTATTATAATTTTAAATTTTAAAGAGAAGTTAAATGTACATGTTACAGGTGCATTTGGACAGGTCTTGGAATGTTGGGACAGGAAATCAAAGGATATTGTAGCCATAAAAGTCACCCGTGGGTTACAGAAGTTCCAAGAGGAAGCAATGATGGAAATTAATGTGCTCCATGAAGTTGGCAGGCATGATAAAGCTGGCAAGCGGTATGATAAAACATCTTTTTCAAGTATTTCAAAGATACAAGTATATTTAGTATTCATCATATAATTTTTTAAAAACTGTATAATTAATTATGTTATTGGAGTTGGCTTTTTTCGTTTAGTTGTGTGCAAATGCGGGAGTGGTTTGAATATCGGAATCACACTTGTATTGTGAGTATTGTGGTATATCATCTAATGTTTTGGGTTATGGCATGTGGCACCTTGAGAGTTCTTAACTTTCTTCTTTTAAGTGATTGTTAGTGTCTTCCTTTGTCCTGTAAAGATTTATTGGATGTATGCAACTGCTCTTAACAGGTTTTTGAGAAGCTTGGACCAAGCTTATATGACTATCTACAAAAAAACAATTATCGTCCCTTTCCTATTGATCTTGTCCGAGAGATTGGAAGACAGCTTCTGGAATCAGTAGCATGTGTGTAGAAAATACTTGAACTCAATTATTATCTAGTTCTTTGTAGATGGTTAAGCTTTAGCTTCATTTGATAACTATTCCTTCCTGCATTACTATTAGGATGTTAGATAATTCATTCCTCATTTTCCTGTTTTTTATGTTGTCTTAAGACTTTGGGTAAAAGGATATGCTAAGTTTTCTACTGGATTGGTTAATCAATCGTGTTCATTGATGAGTTAGGGCACAAATAATTGTAAATGATTTATTTAACCTAATATTGCGGTTTGCTAATGATATGTGGCAGATATGCATGATTTGAAACTTGTCCATACGGATTTAAAGCCTGAAAATATACTTTTTGTTTCTTCAGAATTTGTGAAGATCCGAGATTACAAGGTAGTTTATGAGTGATTAGAGTTCTTTTGATTGCTCTCGGTGCTGTCCTGTTGCTTAACTTGTCTGTGTCCTATAATGATTAATTTATGGGGATTTATTGAGTGCAGAACATCTGAGTCTTTCTCAAAATGAATACTCACATAACTGCCTCTAATTGTCACTGTTACGAACATCCACAAAGGAACACGTTCTAATTGGCAATACTTTGGCTGTCTTCTCTGTGTAGAAGGGTTTCAAGAGGTCAGCAGAAAACAATTTCATGTGTTTGCCAAAGTTGAGGGAAATAAAGTTAATAGATTTTGGAAGTGCCACATTTGAGGAAGAAGAGCACACAAATGTTATCTCAACCAGGCATTATCGAGCTCCTGAAGTTATTTTGGGTACGCATGGGGTGGAAATAAAAACTCAGACGTTGAATGTGTGTAATTGATATAGTGTTACAAATCCGTGATATCCATTGTCTAGTTCTGTGATGTTAAAGCTCAGCCCTTCTTATGTTGATCAATGATAATTCTTAACAGGTCTTGAATGGAACTACCCTTGTGATATTTGGAGTGTGGGATGCATACTTGTGGAACTTTGCTCGGTAACATATCATCATAAGAAGATTCTATATGCATAATAAATATAAATCTGTCACATTTATTGATATTTATGGTATCCATTTTGTGAATCTGTAGGGAGAGACATTATTTCAGACACATGAAGACTTGGCACACCTTGCAATGATGGAGAGAGTGTTTGGGCCATTGCCTAGAAACATGATAAAGAAGGCAGAGTATGTTTCTCGATGTTTGCATGAAGACTGTTACATAACTTGTTTCTTAGGTGTCATCTGGTCATTCATTTCTTCACATGTCGATTCTATACTACGATTATGCTAAACCAAGAGTATCAAACACTATCCTGTGAACAGTGGGAGACATGCAAAATATTTTAGACATGGAAAACGATTGGATTGGCCAGAGGGAGCATCTTCTAGCAGAAGCATTCGAGCAGTGAGGGAGTTGTCAAGTTTAAAGGTATGTTCTTATCATTTTATTAAACAGGTGTATCTGGACATCACAAAATTGACGTCTCGAGAAGATTACAACTTTGTGATAGTGATATTTTGTTTGTGACTTCTTGTTGCAGAATTTGATCTTGCCACATGTAGATCCCTCAGCTGGTCTCTTTAATCTTGTTGACTTGTTGCAAGGTCTTCTAAAATTTGAACCCATGGAACGGCTGACAGCTCAAGAAGCTTTAAGACATCCATTCTTCACAGGGGATTCTGTGAAAATGGAAAATATTGAATGTAATTTACAATGATCCAATTAAAACCTAAAGTCTTAAAAAGAAGCACTTAATTGGCTGTGCATGGCACGGAGTAAAGTTGGCAAGCAGTCTTTCCAATCTTTGTCAACAGATGCCTTCTAGATATCTGGTGCTTTCTTGTTTGTTAATCTAGTTGTAAATGTGTATAATACCATTCCTCAGATGGAGAGGCAGAATTTGCTCCATTTCAGGTTGCTTGCACATGAGATATTGTGAATAGAAAATCAACTTCCTCTACTGGCAAGACAAAACAAGTCCTAGATTGTCTGGCAGTTGAACCAGTTGGTGATCCTGTTAGCTTCGCAGGAACAATGAATCAAGGGATACCAATTTGCTGCTGAGCTCCAAAATATAGGAAAGAGAAGATTTAAAATATCAAACCCCTGGCATTTATCTCATGTATGTACTGAAGCAAATATTAATTTAAATTCTTTTTCATCAAATTTCATAGGAAATTTCGTGACCTCAAAATATTTGCATCTATTAAGCTCGGATTCGCTTGCAATTCCAAATGAAAAATTGGCAAAGCACACTACTAAGCTACATGGGCCATTCTAGTAACAGATGTTGGTGAATGTAATATACAACATGGGTGTGACTATTTCGTAATTATGGGTTTTGAATTTTAAGTGTTTATGGTAGCGGAAGGTTTTTTTTAGAGTACTCAATAGACTAATATATTTGGCATAAACTTCAAAACTGTTGTTTAATTTCTTTATATTGTAAAGCATATTAGTGAACATAACTGTAATATCTCTTTTTATAATCTATAATTATGTTGAGAGGCATAACTACAGTGGCAGCAATGGGTAGAGTGTAATAGCATGAGTGTGTTAACAAATACACTAATATATTTGGCATAAACTTTAAAACTGGTATTTAATTTCTTTATTTTGTAAAGCATACTAGTGAGCATAATTGTAATATCTTGTTTATAATCTATAATTATGTTGAGAGGCATAACTACAGTGGCAGCAACTCTTAAGTAAATAAGATAGCTCTTTTAAGTAAATAATGTAAATAAGTTAAAATAATTTTTAAATAGCTGTAAAATAAAATAAAACATGTCTTAAATAATTATAATAACTGAAACTCGATATCTCTCACCATTTTTATTATAAAGCTTCAAACCAAATTGCTGATGATCAAGTGACAAATGATAGCTTGGCGTTGGATATATAACATGAGATTCTTACAACTGAATTAAATTTTCATGGAGATGCTATTATTTATAATTACCCAGAAGGCGTTCCCTCTATGAAACGAACCGAATTTCTTTTCACGATCTACGGCGTGCGGTGCTGGAGGAGGATGCAAGACGATGAGACTGATCTCATCCCTTCATCGCAGCAATTAACATTTATTGCCTGTGAACGAATTTGATCTGTTTTTGTCCCTAGGATTAAGGGATTTGGTGGTTTATTTTCATGCCAATGGAATAATGTTGGCATTAAAGGCACGACTAGTTTATCAACGAGGTGTAGATTCTTTCGTCTCTGCAGCATCCAAATCTTGTACGCCTCTATCACTGCACTAACCCGGAGGGCAAAGATCTACTTCTTGTTTATGATTATGTGAATAACGGTACTGTGAGATCATCTCTGCAGAAGAAAGAAAGGGAAACAGCTAATGCCTTGGCATTTCTTCACAAACAAGAGCCCCCTGGTGTGCATATTCAGAGATATTTTTTATTATTTGATAATGTCTTCCGTTTTTTTATGCAATTATATCAGTATGGTTTCTGACATGAGCATGCCATCCTGTAATTATAACAATACGGTTTTTAGCCATGTACAGAGTAGGATTGAATATCTGTATTATATCCCTGTATACTGCTTCTAGTATCATATTTAGAAATCAACAATTAATATATGCTTTGTATAGAATTGTGCTTATAACGTCCTGTCAGATGTATGCACAAATATCGGCTAAACCCATGTATATTGTAGTGGCTGTGATATACGTAACCTTTAAAATAGTCATTGACTGCAGTTATAGTTTTTTATTATTTCATTAAACCATTCATCACTCTTTACATTAAATCATTGAGATGTAGTGTTACATTAAGTTATTGAGACGTAGTGTAAATCCAGACTCCACAACCTTTGCTACCATTCTCCCTGCCTGTGCAAAAATGGGGGCTTTCGAACAGGGTATGGACAATCCATCAAAGCATAGAGGATAGAGGAATTTTGTCAGATGTTGCAGTTGCAACAGCCCTGGTAGACAAGGCATGTGAAGTGTTTGACAAGGTGCCTCGAAGAGATGTGGTCTCGTGGACTGCAACGATTGCAGGATATGCACAAATTTCAAAATGGAATTGTTGAAAAGGCTTCAGAAATTTCCAAGCAAATGCAATTGTCAGGCTTAAAGCCAAATTCTGCAACCTTTGCTAGCATCCTCCCTGCCCATGCCAAAATGAGAGCTTTGGAACAGTATGGACATCCATCGAAGCATAAAGGATAGAGGAACTTTGTCAGATATTATAGTAGCATCTGCTCTAGTGGACATGCATGCAAAAATGGAAGCATTAACAAGGCATGTGAACTGTATTGATAGAATACCTGAAAAAGATGTCATCTCATGGAGTGCAATGATTGCAGGATATGTACAAAATGGATTTGTTGAAAAGGCTTTAGAAACTTTCAAGCCAATGCAATTGGCAGGTGTAAATCCACATTCCACAACCTGCACCAGTATCCTCCCCGCCTGTGCCGAAATGGGAGCTTTGGAACATTGTATGGACATCCATCAAAGCATCATGGAAGGAGGATTTTTTCAGATATTATAGTTGGAAATGCTCTGGTAGACATGTATGCAAAATGTGGAAGCATAGAAAAGGCACGTGAACTGTTTGACAGAATGCCTTGAAGAGAGGTTATCTCATGGAATGCAATGATTGCACGATATGCACAAAATTGATTTTTTTAAAAAGCTTTGGCGGGTGTAAAGCCAGACTCCACAACTTTTGCCAGTTCTCCCTGCCTGTGCCAAAATAGGAGCATTGGAACACGGTATGGACATCCATCAAAGCATAGAATAGGGGAATTTCATCAGATGTTGCAGATGCAACTGTCCTGGTGGACATGTATGCTAAATGTGGGAGCATAGAAAAGGCATGTGAGCTGTTTGACAAAATGCCCCAGAGAGATGTCATGTCATGGAATGCAATGACTGCAGGATATGCACAACATGGATTTGATAAGGATGCTCCCAAAATCTTTGAATTAATGGAGCACTCTGGAACATATCCTGACATTGTAAACTTTGCTTGTGTTCTATATGCATGCAACCATGCAGGTTTAGTGGATGAGGACTGTACATACTTCAGTCACATGAGTAACCCTTATTGCATTACACCTACAGCTGATCATTATGTTTGCATGGTTGACCACCTTGCCCGGGCTGACTATCTTAATGAAACTCTACACTTAATCATTAAGATGCCAGTTAAACCTGTGGTGGTTGTGTGGATGTGTTTCCTGGGTGCCTGTAAATCACATATGAACATTGATTAAGTAGGCCCAACTTATGAATGGTCTTGTCCAAGTGTCAGGGTATGACTTGAGGGACACAGGTTCAAAATACAAACAAAATGTTTGTGGAGTATAGAAGAAAATGGTTTTTAAAAATAAAAAGGTTTTGATAAGACATAGGAGGCTCACAGTGAAAGAAAAGAAGCAGATTTAGCCATCAAATTTGTATGTTGACTTGTTTT
>VDFB02346184.1:0-33221 GCA_007258455.2 Sequoia sempervirens | reverse complement strand
ATGTGGTTGGTCCTTGAGAGACCATGCTTTGTGATGCCAAGGGGGTGTTTGATGATGTTGTCATTGCTTGTGTGTTTGTCGTTTGTTGTGACAAATTTTGAGCATTTGGTGCAATGCTTTGATTGATGGTTGGGATAGTGGTTTGATTGATACTTGGTAGGGGGGAAGCCCTAAACCAAGGAGTGGTGTAAATGACAATGGAAATGGTGGGAGAGGTGGAAATGTAAGAGGTGTGAGCCCTTGCGAGAAGGTTGTGGTGTCAAATATGCCCCCTGGTGCGAACATATCTCCCTCTTCTTGTGAATTTGTGAGAAGAGGTGTTTGAGGTGTTGCATGAAAAAATGATGATGATGGATCATGATGGAATGTGAGAGGAACATTTTTATGTAATAGGTTTTCGGGTATGTTTTGTTCCAAGGTTGTGTTTGCATCCAAACTTTGATTATTAACAAGGGGGTGTGTTTGAAGTGCATTGAGAAATGCACTTCCCATATTAACATTGCGTGGGGTTGGAGTAAATGATGTTGTGATTTGTGGAATGTTTTGCGTGATGTTTTGAGATTGGGGTGTGGATGAGATGGGAATGGTGGACGAGATTGGAGGAAATGATGTCTCCACTATGGTACTTACATCAAAATCCAAAGGCAACTTGGCCCCTTGTTTTGCTAGTTCAAGCATGTATAACGAAGGGTTGAGTCTCATCATGATGTTGATGATTTTATGATTCTCCAGATTTTGAAGAATTTCAATCATTTCTTCGTGAGACATTCCAAAGGTAAGGTCCTCTCCTTGGTTTTCTTCTTGCGGATTTTGTGATGATGAGAGGGTCAATGGATTGCTTGATTCAGTTGGATTCATTTCCGCGTTTGTTTGGCTAAGATCACTTGAAGCGGGTGTTTCTTTGTTGGCTTCCATACTCTTCTTGTATTGAGATCTAGTTAGAACCATAAAACAAGGATCAATCTTCGAGGATATGGGAGATGAATCTCTTGATTCCTTGGATCGATTGTTATTTTGTGCCCCAAAGTAGAAAGTTTTAGGATGCCTTGAGGATCAAAGGTGATGATATGATGATGATGTTTAGGGATGGATGATATGGATGTTTTTGTCTTTTGATAAATCTTGAATGAGATAAATTGTGGGCTCTTTGTGGACCTGTGATCTTTGGATTCCCGATCTTGGATCTGGAGATCTGGAGATTTTCCCCTGGGATTCTTGATTTCCACCTTGACCTGGGATTCTGGAACAAAGGCCCCCAAGAAGCTGACGATGATCCAAGGACAGCTCTTGTTCAAAGGACGATGATCTGGAATAACATTTTATGAGCAGCTGACGCATCTACCCACACCTATTCAAACAAGATGATTGTTTCACTAAGCATATGAAGAAGGATTTATCTACATACACTAAGCTAGACAAGATGATTTTGATAACTTTGACGAAGTATATGCAAAAGGATGCATCTACACATGCCTAGCCAAAGGTGTTTTGATAAATGTTTTCAAGGATTTTACTCAATGATTTTGATTTTGCCACAAAGCCTAGTATCAAGGTTGATTTCAATATTTTTCAAAAGGTGATGATGAGATGGATTCGTTTTGATGTTTTGGAGGATGGATGAAAAATATTTTGATATGTTTTGATCCTAAGATGAACCTAAAAGTTATACCTTGTTTGCCTAGACCTAGGTATTGAAGAGCATGCAAATGCTTCCTAAAGACCTTTGTAACCAAGAAATGATTTCATTTGCACATTCATTTTCGGATTTCCATTCAATGATTTATGCTTTGGGATTTGGAGTATTCAACACATATGAAAGTTCATTTTGCTTAGCTTTGCTTAATGTCTTTATTTTACCAAAAACACTTTCTTCAATTAGGTTTTCAAACTAAGATGTCCAATGTCTTAATTTCTTCAAACCCCACAAGATATGTTATGTGGAAATTTAATGAACTTAAGGCAAGGGTTTCCTATTGTTTACTTAAAGACAAATCGAGATATAATCCAATGCTTAGAAACCTCTAAGGATGTGAATCCCAAGGGCAACAACATATGGATTGTCAATTATATTTGTTTTCAAAAGGGTTTAATTTGGATGATGTTAGTGTTTTGTTTTCATGATGTTTTCGATCAAGCAATGCATTTTGTAACCCAAGAATAAGTACAATCCTATGGATGTGTAAGACAATGTTTGTTGGATTACTTTGACAAGTCCAGCTACGCTTATCTCTAGCTTGAATGGTTAGATGCTTGACCCACTGGCCTCCCCCACACGACACTCACTTATACGGGGCAGCCAAGCATCAACACCCATGAAAATCCCATGGCATGTTTTCCATTTCTACTAGAATACCGTAAAAGTGTGGGGTGGCTTCAGTAGACTATTCTTGCACCAACAAATAGATAAAAGGATTTTGGAAAATTCTAGCACATGGGTTTTAGTAAGGATTTTCTGTTCGTGGAGATTGACCCATACGACAAGAGTCCCCTTTCGGATCCATCTTGTCAGAATCAACCGCGTGATATTGGTGTTTCTTCCAATATCCACATTTATATCTCGGTTGGAAATACTCTTCGCTTTAGAGTGTTACCGATTGAGTCGTCCCCTTGGGTGAGTACTTTTTCCCCAAGGTAGGCCCTCTAGGATAAACAAAATCGAATGAAGAAAAATATTCGTAACTCGATCAATCCTTGTTGGCAACAAGGAGAGAGAATATACGCAACAAAGCCCCCACTCACGCTCACACAAGATTTTGTTCAATTTTAAGCCCAAATCAAAGTGTGGAGGTGATTGCTTTGTCTTAATCTAAAGTCATGAAAAAGGCCTTTTGATTCTCAAGATCGCTATAAAGCGCGAGAGAAGCGCATACATTCTTTTTCAATGGCTTTAGTTTAAGTAAGCCCTCACAAAAAACAAAGCTACACTTGTTCTTTTTAGATCCACAAAGCAATATGTGAGTTTGTTTTAGAGCACCAAATCACAAGTGAAAGAAATTTGTTCAATTTTTTAATCCAATAAACAAAATCTAGTAAGTTGTGATCCTAAAGTTTGTTTTAGCCCTTTTGCAAGAAATAAACAAGAAGAATTCTTTTTAAACCCAAAGGAAGATTAGTGTCCTAAGAAAGAAGAAGATGACAAATTATTAAAGAAGTGTTAAACAAACACTAAAGTGTTTAAAAACACTTTGATTTGATGAAATATCATCATCATTCTCCTTCCTTCGTTTGTCTTCGATTTCCAACCTATAAGTGAGAAAAACCAGTCAAATTCTAGAAAATACAGAAGTTGAAAACCAGAAAATAGAACATAAATTACTCATAAATCAAAAGCACATGCTAAAAAAATCAAATTTTCCCTTTTACTGTCTCCCAGCGTTGCAACTCGTGAAGGCGTCGCAATTTGTTCTCCCAGCGGTGCCCTCACAACGCCACTTACCAGTTAGCAGCGTTCTGTGTCGGGACAAAGAGCTCAATTGCATTGCAATTTTTGCCTAGCGTCGTAGTTTGTGTCTAGGGTCGCTATTTAATATTTTTTGAAATTGCCTACAAGTCGGCGAGTCCAGCAGTGGAGTTTAAAATTCAAAAATCTTGGCGGGATGAGTCCAGCGGCGTAGTTTTTGTTTCAAGCAGTGCCATATAGCAATGTGGACGAGCCCGCGGTGCCAAAACAGTGACGCTGACGAGCCCGTGTTGGAATTTCCTGTGTGTGAAGAAAAATGCAAAAATTTCAAGAAAAGGTTAGAAATAATGATATTAGGACCTCCTTCTAGCGCCAAATGTGTGAACCCTTTTCCTAGCACCTGCAAAACAACATGAGTAAAAAAGTTAAACAAGGAATTGCAAGCTAAAACAAGGATTCCCCATGAAATCCATTTACAAATTCAAAATAGGAAAGAAAAAAATGAAAAACACAATATAAATGACAAAACTAGATTGAATCCTAATTTAAATGTGCAAATTGAATCCTAATTTAAATGTGCAAATTCATGATCCCATCGGGGAATTGGTGCCAATTTGATGTGAAAATTGGCCCTTTCCCAATTCCTAAGATTGCAAGTTTCGAATGTTGAAGAGATTGATCCACTTTGTTGATGAAGAATGAAGACTCCAAGCCAAAAATATGCAAAACCTAGCTATGACTCAATGATAAAGAATGGAATTCAAGAGATATTTGAGCATGGTAACTTTGCTTGGATTGTGGATGATCAAATGAGGATATGAACTCTTCATTTATAGAATTCCAAGATGGATGAATGTCCAAATTTGAACAATGTGGGACTAACATTCATCCAATGATATGATGCCACTTGTCAAGCTATGAATGGATGATGGATGTGCAAGATTTGGGGTTTGTGCCAATAAATGCCAATATTTGAAATTCAAATTTGTTGAAATGACATGCAAGAGGGAAGGGAAAATGCAATAAATGCCACTTGGCTCAAGGCAAATGACATGTAAGATGAAGTTATTGCCTTGTTAGATGTACATGTTGACTTGGAATTTTTGAATTCAAATTGAGAGAATATTCCAAAAGATGCCTTGTGAGGAAAATAGAGATTTAATAAATGAATTAAATCTATTTTCATGTGCAACTTGCATTATCTAGAGGATGTGACATGGGATGAGGTTAAATTAATCAAGGGTTAATTAATTTAACAGGAGATTAGATGATGTGACCTTGTTTGACTCAAATTTATGGATTTATTTAAATCAAATAAGAGAGGAATATGATAAGAGGCTAATTAAATAAGGATTTTGATTTATTTAATTAAAAGGGATGGTGTTAGATTAAATCAAATAAGGTTTTAATTTATTTAATTTAATGGATAGACTTTAGAGATTTAATCAAATAAATTGATTATTTAATTAAATAGGGATAATTAGATCAGATGGATTGATTTAATTAACAAGAGAGATGACTTGATTAGATAAAATGATTTATTTAATTAAGAGACAAATATTGATGAATTTAATCAGATAAGGGAATTTGATTAAATGGTTAGACCGAGGGATGATTCAGGAAGAAGCGATGTTAGTAAGTCAGGATCAGATGCACAATGTTAATGATATATTTTACATGTCTACAAGAGCTTCCAAGCTAAAAAAGATACAATGCAAATATGCATGAATAATGACTGCATGCATTAAGATGCATGTATGCCAAAGTATGCAACAATGAAAGAGAATGAATGGATGCAAGAGTATTGCAAGAATGAATGCAAATACAATCTAGGTAGTGAGTTTATATAGAACTTAGGAGAGGAGGTAGGTGGAAAATCCAACCAATAGGAATCAACCACAAAAAGTGGAGATGGACCACCAAAATTGGAGATACCCACCAAAAGTGGAGGATGCCACCAAGAGTTGAATGTGTTCCACTCTTTAAGGAAGGTGACACCACATACTTATCTCCTAGTAATAAACTCACTTTATTATCCTAAGCAAGTTTAATTAAGTCTAGGAAAAACCTAGGACTAAGGGAAAATAAATTAACCCACTAGGAAAAATAAAAACCTACACCAACATCCCCTTAAGCGTAGCTTAGGAGGATGCAAAAGATTATGGGTCCCGACAAATGAATCCATGTTATGTACCCATGTACATATAAAACTCCCCCCAAAGAAGAAGCCCCATCCCACAAAAAGGAAGTGCACCCCCCATAATAGAGAGAGAAATGAAGTGGAAGGACAAAGAATCCCCCCAAAGAGATCCAATGGTAGATGCTCGAAACATGATATAGAAGATGGTCCACGATCCTCGAAAAACATTCCTCCCCTTAGGAAGAAATAAAACCAAAGGTGTATGTGAGCTATCTCCCCACTCTTGAAAGGAAATTGTAGGAAGAAAACTCAAGATGTATGGAGTCTCTGAACTTGGCTCAAGTGTCCCCATGTCGATGCTAAAGACTCCCACAATCAAATCAGGCGTTCTAGGCCACACTGCTGAAAATGAAAACTCAAAATCTCCTAGAGACTGATGTAGAACACCATCCAAAGACTCAAGTATCTCCTTTGAAGATGTATCCTCCAAATGTTGATCCAAAGTATCCACACTCATGTCATATTGTGATGAATGATCATGTAGAGATTGAACAAGAGGGTCAAAGTGTTCCCTCACAACAACTGAAGAAGAATAAACTTCATCAAAGAGAAGATAATATCATCAATAGTGTCTCCAAAATCTGCAATATGTGTCTCCATAAACAAGTCTAAAATACCTGTTAAGAGATCATCCCATGCTGAATCTGAAAGACAATGTATATCCTGCTACAAGGATCATTGGAAACTTTCAAGGAAGCAACACTGGAATCTGAAATAGCAATAGTAGATGGTGATGGGGTATTAGAGAATTTATCATCCACAAAAGATGTGTCCGCACAAGATGGGGAAACATAAGTCTCAATATCATCCACAATAGCTTGGTTCTCCAAGGAAATATCACTTTCAAATGAAGATCTAATGTCTCCATACAACTGCTGAATGATGGTCCAAGTAGTGAAAGGGCACTCAGTGTGCTCTACGTGATGTAGAATATCCTCAAAATAAGTAAGACATATTAGTCCATAGACCATGTCATTATTGTTAAACCATGCATTCTTATGATCATAGTCACTTGGCTTATGAATGAATCCAAGGAGATAGGGCAGAAGATCCTACTCAAGGAAATGATTCTTTATCCCTTGTTTCCAGGAAAAATAGTTCTCAGAAGTTAACTTGACAATAAAAGGATGGAAATAATTTTTAAGAGACATGCTTAACCCCCCCATAAATGGAACTTTATCGTAGTTCGTGATTTAAAATTATTTGTATAATCCCCCCAGGATTGATACAAAAAAGCCACTTTAAGTGAATACAAAAAGAGACATCAAGAGACATCCCCCATTTCCACTAGTCTCAAAGATCACCCTCCCAAGATATTACAATGTTGGCACTTTATGATTAGTGCATTTACAAAGCCTTTTTCAACATACAATGCTCAATAGGCCCACAATGACCAAAATTATAAATTATGATACAAAATAAATCTAAGATAAAATCTAGAAAAAATAGCTTTGTAGCTATGTAGTTCTCTTCAATACCTTTCCAACACCCATTCGTTTTCGACAAATGGAGCACCAGGACAAAAGTTATGGCTCGTTGAAGAAAAATGCAACAACAACTTCAACCTGAAATATCTAATATAAAATGAAAAAAATTCTTTTCAAAAACCTTTGTATATGAAAATTTCTCATCTCCAACTTTCCACCGATACATCATTTGCAGAAAATGGACACCGTGCCAAAAAGTTATGATTTTTTTAAAAAACAGGCTGAATTTTTCCTGTAGTGACAACCCCCTAGTAAAAGAATTTTTTTCCAAAAAACAAATTCATCTAAAATAGACAAATTTTATATGAGAATAGGGGTTTTTGAGCCTTCTAAACGCAATGACAAGGTTTGTTTGAGCTGAAAATTCTCTAGTAAAAAGTTGTTTGTAGATATGAGCTTCAAACCCCCATTTGTAACTTTGTCAAATGATCTCCAATTTGGATGAAACAAAAGCCAAATATGACTTTCTCAAGCCTTTTGGATGCATTGGGATAGTCAAATTTTTTTCCAATATAACCAGGAATGTTGCAATCACCCGGATCTCACAAAACACATATGCAAAATAAAGAGGTAATTAAATCTTTGGAAATCCTTTCTGATTCTCTAGATCATTCAAGAACACAAGAGAAGAGCATATGGGAATTTACAAGATTTTTACAAGAAATTTAATCTCTCAATTAAGAATCTATGAACTTAGATTTCTCAAAAGAAAATCTTTGATACCATGTTATAAATCTAAAATAGATTGAATAACCCAAGGAACTTTTAAAGAGAATCAAAGTTACATAAACTAGAAAAACATAAGAATGCAAACCAGGACTCTGAGAGATTATGCAATTTCAATATGAAAAATGAATTAAGAGCTTCCAAGTTCAAAAGATACAATACAAATATGCATGAATAATGACTGCATGCATTAAGGTGCATGTATGTCAAAGTATGCAACAATGCAAGAGAACGAATGGATGCAAGAGTATTGCAAGAATGAATGCAAATACAAGCTAGGTAATGAGTTTATATAGAACTTAGGAGAGGAGGTAGGTGGAAAATCCAACCAATAGGAATCAACCACAAAAGGTGGAGATGGACCACCAAAAGTGGAGGATGCGAGCAAGAGTGGAATGTGTTCCACCCTTTAAGGAAGGTGATACCACAAACTTATCTCCTAGTAATAAACTCACTTTATTATCCCACACAAGCTTAATTAAGTGTAGGAAAAACCTGGGACTAAGGAAAAATAAAAACCTACACCAACAAACCTTGATTGATAATCTTTATTTGATTGATTACTTATTTATCCTAGAGAGTAGGAAGAGAATCTTAACCCTAGGGTTAAGGTATAAACTTGGTGGTTATATCATAATTCAATGATAGGGTTGATAAAATGTATTTTGCGATTACATTGTCTTCTTGTTTATGATTAAGATTTTATTCCTAGAGAAGGACTCACGTTTTGGTAACCAAAAACCATATTGTGAAGAGGACTATGGGTGCATAAGCACCAACCCCTCGCAAGTGGATAATGTCCTTCAGATAATATATAAAAATAGTGAACATTGTGAATATGTGAATATTTGAGTCATACTAAATATAGAAGTTTTATGATTTTTTGTGATCACTTGATTGTTACATTACTTTTGATGGAAACCCTAGGTTAGAAATAACCTATTTGACAGGGTTGTTATTTGATTATTGATCGAATCAAATAGGTTGAGAATAACCTATATGATCTGATTGATCATTTTATTGTTGATTGTACTTTCAAAAAGAGTTGACTTATTGTTGAGTTTGTACTTTTGTATGAAGTATTTTATTGATAGGAATATCCTTTTTGATTGAGGCCATTTATTGTTGAGATCATGCTAAAGTCATTTATTGATGAGATTATAGTTTTGATGAGAATCACTTATTGTTGAGATATATACTCTAGAAATAAGTCGTTTATTATTGGAGTTGTTTGTGAAGTTTGAATTATGAAGCTGTTTATGAAGTTTGAATCATGAAATGATCATATATTTTTGGGTCTAGATAATCCAATGGAGGGGATAGCCTATACATGTGAATTGCTTTAGTAGAAATGTCATGGTAAACAAGAAATGAAAATAGGTTATTCCTGCGGTTAGGATAATCCAATGAAGGAGATAGCCTATGCATAGAATATGCATGGTCATTACAAATCAAGCTAGGAAGGTGTGTGAATAGGATGACTCTCACTCGAAGTGACTGAGTGTTGAATTCTTTGGCCAAAGTAGTGTAATTTTCCATTGTTTACACTATCAATTCACTGTGATCTAGTTAAGCATGCTAGTATGAGATAGTCATACATGTAGGTTGTAGCCACTATATGGGAAGTTCTAGTTTTGTAAGACACAACACCAAGCTCAAGAAGGCTAGTATTATGAGGTTACCAAACCAATATCTTCATCGAAGGGTGGGGCCATCTTACCGTTAGAGAGATGTGCGGGGGACTGCAGTAAGTTCGAGGTTGGTAGAAAAGTGCTTGAGTGATGCTTCTCATCATAAATTGGTGGCCAAGATTTGAATGGGGACTACCTATACCATATGTATTTCTACTACAAGTAAGCTCATAGCTATGTATGTATTCTTGTATCTATTTCTATGGAAGAATGTAAAATGTGAAATGTTATCTTGAGATTATGTATGATGGAATTATTACTTTGGAAAGATTGTAATATTTTGTTGAAATGAAATGTGAAAGTTTGGAATATTGTTATATCAAATGTGCATATTATCTTTATGTTGAAAAGAAAAAATTTAATGCTATGCAATTGGCATCATAGTTTATTCACTCGAGGTTTAACCATAGAAAATTTATTGAGTAGAACAATGGGCATGTTACAGTAATGAAAACAAATGAGAAATGTGAAGCTTATAGGTCCAAGTCTTAGGATCCTAAATTGAATTCCAGGTATAATTTGTGTCAAAGTAGCAAACTAATTCATTTTGATAAGGATCACAATCAAAATAAATCTATACATGATCTTATGCGGATAGTGCACATGCCATTTATTGTATTTTAGATATTATTTCCATTACTGTATTTCAATCTTCTATCACTCTAGCTAGAAAAACCCATATTAAACAATTGCTTAAAATGTTAGCTTCTTAAAGATCTAGATGCCTCATTCATTTTTATGTCAAAAGAATGGCCAATCTAGTAAATTACAAAATCCCTGAGTGTTTTTGTTCAATATCAACAAATGAATCAAATATGTTTCAAAACAAAAATATAGACATATTTATTCAATTGATGAGGATTGCAACCCTTGCAAAATATTGAGAGTTAAAAATAACCAATTGGGCTTGAAAATCATGTATGTTAATCCTTTGAACTCAGTTGAAACCTTGGTGAGTGCATGCAGGAGGAAAGCCTTGTGGAAAGCTTATACTATCCAAAAAAAATTGTAAATCATCTGATTCTTGGGGTCAAATGAGGGATTTTCCAAAGTCTTGTCAACAGATCCATTTTGTGCATATCCTGTAACCATGGCAGTCCATGAAACCAATTTTTTTTGAGGCATTTTTTCAAATAGTTTGTGGGCATTTTTCTATGCTTCCAAACATTGCATATATGTCTACCAAAGTAGTTGCAAGTATAAAACTTGAAAAAAATCCTCTATCCTTTATACTTTGATGGCTATCCATACCCTATTCCAAAGATCCCATTTGGCATAGGCTGGGAAAATGCTGGAAAAGATTGTCGAGTCTAGTTTGATAGCTACCAATTGCATTTGCTTGAAAGTTTTTAAAGCCTTTTCAATGAATCCACTTTGTGAATATCCTACAATTAGGGCATTCCATGATAACACATTTCTTCGAAGCATTCTGTCAAAAAGTTCACGTGCCTTGTCTCTGCTTCCACATTTTGCATACATGTCTACCAAAGTATTTCCAATGAGAAAATCTAATAAAATTCCCATATCCTTTATGCCTTTATGGATACCTATACCCTATTCCAAAGATCATGTTTTAGCATAGGCTGGGAGTACGCTAGTAAAAGTAAATTGATTGGGTTAGAGATCTATTTGTTGCCTATGGTGAAATAGTGCGACAACTTTGTGAGAAAACCAATATTTTCTATACGCTACAATAACCATATTTTATCAGAGATCTTTATGTGATCAAACATGTTACAGGCTTCACCAAACTTTCACAACATAGGAACAATGAGTTTGAGTTTTCTTTGCTTATGCGTGCAAACTGTTGGATCCTAATGCTGACTGTAATTATGGGGACTGTTTAGGGGAACTGATGACCACTGATTGTAAGGACCCTGTTTAGAGGAATGGAAATGGGCATTGGAAATAGTAACGGATTAAACAAACCTCACACAACATAGAAGACAATCTTGAAAAATTGATGGCTTTAAAACATAGTGAAAACAATGAAAAGTGAAGAATGAACTAGATCTATTCAATCGTCTTGCATAGGTACAGAGGTTGGAACAACCATAGATCTACAAAATAGGTCGCTCACTTATCATAAAGTAATGCCTTCAACGTAATTAATCATTAAAATTATGTAAATGATTTATTAATAATTATTAAAATTATATTAATAATTTATTACTTATAATAATGTAAATTTTAGGGTAGATCAAAATGGTTGTTATATGCATTTATTAATGTTAGATAAAGTATAATAACAACTTATTACGCCAAAGGAGTTCCCTATATGAACATTACCGGTTGCCGAATGAAATCAAACCAAGTATAAAAGGTTGTGCTTAAGCCAACATTACCTTGTCTTTGACCAATAGTGTGAATATAGAGGATAGTGCATTTATTAAGGACATTGCATAAACAATTTAAATGTTGTGTAATGCAAACAAAGGCAACACTTAAGTGAGGCATGTGGGAATAAAGGAAACCAATGTATGAGTATAATATGGAAATACTAAGTCAAATTGTGAAGGAAAAGTAAATATCAAACGTATAAAGAACTTTGACCTGGTCTTTTCCAAAACAAAAACCAAATAAATAGGGGAGCATGATATATTTTGTGGTGCCAAGTTATGAATTGTGCATACCTAAATTAGAAGTCTATTTTGCTTAACATCTCCAGCATATGAGGCAAATGAGAAGCTGGCTAAAAAGAGTCGACTTGTGAAACCAATAATCTTGCATTTCTAAGTGTTATTCTTGTTGTCAATTAAAAAGAGTGACTCATTCCTTGAAGTGTAAGCTAGTTGTGCATGTGTTTACTTATTAATGTTTTTAGCTGCCACCACTCTTTTAAGAGGCTGAGCCAATAGGAAGCTGGCAATCTCATGAGCTTGTTTGTAGCCATGGAGTGCTTAAGTTTTTATATAAATAGACGAGCATTCTCCATTTTGTGGTACATGCATTGAGCATTCTTATTTTTTTATTTTTTTGAGAGTTATTTTGCTACAATTATGAGTTTAGTATTTGCGAGAGTTTGAGAGAATTTAGAGAAGTTTGATTATTGCATAGTGAGAGTTGGTCAAGAGAAATATAGAGGATAATGAAGGCTATTCATAGGAATTGCAAGTTGTTTGTGAGAAGGTTGAGCTAGGAATCTAGAATTGTCCATTGGAGCTTGCTTAATACAAGCATGCTAGTTTCTATTCCTTCATGTATTTTATGCTGAAAAGATTGCATGATTTTATATGCCTGTTTGGAAAGAATTGAGTCAAAAAGGAGTTTAGATGTTGTATTATGAATGTGATTATATTCTTCTTTGGATAAGTATGAAATATGCTTGACAAGTATAGTTGGTTGTGAACCCCGTTATTGGGTTATGGGTAAGTGCACCGAAATGGTCACACTTTTGTGGCCAAACTAACAAATAACGCGTTCGCGTTATTGTTTTCTTTGCAAATTTGCTTTGGTTTTTGCCTTGGAATACCAACCCAAAGGCTTAGAGGGCATTCCCAAAGACCAGAGACGTGTTTTTTACAAATTCAACAAATTTTCACATAATCGGGTTCATGCTCACCATCAAGATTGCATCTGATTCAATATCAAGAAAATCGAACACATGGGTAATGTTAGGTTCTTTATTAGCTTTCCAACGATGTAATTTTTTTCAATTTCTAACAATGTTAAGCCTTTCATCCATAATTTCTTTTGTTTGTATATCCGTTTTTCTTCAAAAAGCAGTGTTTGGTATATTTTTCACTATAAATTAACCGTTCATTAAAATTTGAAATAAATTACATTTTTAGAAACTAGACTCCATTCTACAATTTAAAAAAATAAATTAAAAAAAAATCTATTAGTTTCAAAAAAAATTAGGGGGAGCACGGCCAAAATTATGCTTTTTAGGAAGTGCCCACTTAGAAAATTAATAAAAAAAATAAAATATTCATTAAAAATTATCAAAAATATCCAGTCCTTAGCATCGTTATCTAACCGTGGAGCGATTTTAAAAATACTACAAAAAAGTTACCCGGCTTTCGGTCACACAAGAGTTGCTATGTTATGTTTTTCGTGAAACAACAGCAATTTGTGTGTGTCCCTCTTTTGAACCCCTTAATCTCAACCATTTTCAAAATAAATTAGTAGTTTAGAAAGTAGACTCAGAGCACTACGGTCCTTGTTTTTGTTCCATCTAAAAATTTTGAGTGTAGCTATCCTCAATTTCACGTTGAAGGTCGGTATTTCCTGATTTCAGAAAAAAAGTGGCCACTTAAGCCCCTTTTTTGGGAACCATCTTGGTGCACTTACCCTTATATACATATACTTTATATATTGGATTAGGAGTGTCTATGTTGTACTAGATACTATATTAAGTTAAGATTATATAGATGTTGCTTGGCTTGTGAAGACTATAATACATTGAAGTGCTTTATTAGCTTATAATGCTAAGTAAACCTTTGTGGACAATGAGGTTAGTAAAACAACGAGAAAAATGGCATGATATAAATGTCTTGATTGTTAGGTTGCGATGTGATGCAAATCTTGATTGATAATCTGTGTTTGATTGATTATTTATTTATCCTATAAAGTAGGAAGAGAATCTTAACCCTAGGGTTAAGGTATAATCTTGGTGGTTATATTATCATTCAATGATAGGGTCGATAAAATGTATTTTATGATTATGCTGTCTTCTTGTTTCTAATTAAGAGTTTATTCCTATTTAAGGAATCCTAGAGAAGGACTAAAATTTCGGTAACCAAAAACCGTATTGTGAAGAGGACTATAGGTGTAGAAGCACCAACCCCTCATAAGTGGATAGTTTCCCTCAGATAATATACAAATATAGTGAACATTGTGAACATGTGAATATTTGAGTCATACTAAATGTAGAAGTTTTATAATTTTTCGTGATCACTTGATCATTACATTAATTTTGATGGAAACCATAGGTTGGGAATAACCTATTTGGCAGGGTTGTTATTTGATTACTGATTGAATCAAATAGGTTGAGAATAACCTCTATGATTTGATTGATCATTTTATTGTTGATTGTACTTTCAAAAAGATTCCAGTTATTGTTGAGTTTATACTTTTGTATGGAGTCCTTTTTTGATAGGAATATCCTTTTTGATCAAGGTCGTTTATTGTTGAGATCATGCTAAGGTCATTTTGTTGGAAGAATGGAGAAGTTCAGTCTATCTTTTGTCATTGATGTCACCATGTTGTTTATGGTATTAGATTGGTCTGGTACCCTGAACTAGTGAGCAAAACAAGTTTAAGATTTTGAGAAGTGGCTTATGATCACTTGAAGCACGTATGTATGTATTTTCGTATGATCATATGATTGGTTGGTGTATTGGCATCGACTTTGGAGATTGTATTTCATTATTAGGTTAATCATGGTTGACCTAATAATCAGTTAATAGTTTTATGTGTATTGAGAATATATGTGTGACCTATCTTTGGTCCATGCTAACATATTGTAGCGTATTATACACTTGGATTACTTTCAGAGAAGCCTTGTATGAATCTAACAATTATCTTTTTGAATTGCATCCAATTAGGCTGACCTAATTGATGCTTGTAGATGAATCGAGTATATAAATTGGAAAGGGTTAAAGATTAAAAAGAGTAATCGATGAGGTAGTTGTGAATGCGAGGTTGAAGAAGAGTGAAAATGATGAAGTGTGTTAAGTCTGTCTATTGAGCATCACCAAAACTATATCAACACTTATTAGGTGCACTCTTTTTAGTTCATGTTGGCTTTAAAGCCCAATTTTTCTTTGTAAATCTTTTTGTAGGCAGTGAGCCTCCATGTAAGTAGTGAGCTTTTGTATCTAGACAGTGAGTCCTTTTAGGGCAATGAGCCTCATACATTCAGTTTTGGAACTACTTTATAATGTGAGTTAATCCTCATTGTGGTTTTTTCATTATTGGGTTTTCCACGTAAAATTTGGTGTTCAATGTGTTCATTTTACTTTCTATTTTCTAAATTTCATGCTCATGCTTAATAACATAACAATGTAGTTGTGAAATTAATAAGTGTTGAAGTTTTGAGTTTAAATTTGGTGAAAACTAATTCACCCCCCACTCGGTTGTCTTGCACCTGTTAACAATTGGTATTAGAGCTTTGGTTCCTTGGTGTAGAGCTTAACCACTTGAGGAAGATCCTGAAGGTTTATCAGATGGATGATAAAGAAGAACTCCATACTACACTTGAAGATCTTGATAAGGTAGAAAATGAAAATAAAGACTTGAAAGAAAATCTAGATGAGGCTAATGAATGTGTTCGGAAGCTGAAAGAACAATTAAAAAAATTCAAGGAAAGACACAGAGAAGTAAGTGAGCAACAAAAACAAGAGATCATTGGATTAAAAGTGCTTGTAAAAGAAAAGAAGAGAATTGAAGAATGTCTGAATACAATGGTGCAGAACAAATCTAATGAATGCTCTAAACTTGAACAGGGGGTAGTTGTAGACACTTGAATTTGGACACTTACATTTGTCCGAATTTATCCCTGTTCATCTAAATATCTACTTATTTGCATTAATTAAGTAATATTGCTATTATTTAATTAATACCCTTAAATTCTTCTAAATCCCTAAGGTATTTAGTTAATAATTAAATACCTAATTCCTCAAAGAATTAAATAAATAATACATCTATTTAATTCCTCACATGTCACATCCTCCATCACTTTTACTTAATCCTAATCCACCTCCTAATCCCATCATTAGGAATGTACACATGTCTAATCCATGATTAGGACGTGTCACATCCTCCAAATTTTGCAAGTTGGATCCTAATCTTCATTAGCCACTAATTGTCTTCTAATCATTGATTAGATAGTCTAATTAGTATCTTTGTCAACTCTCTCATCTCCCAAGGAATAATAAATTCCTTTTATTATCCCCATGTCCTTCTAAATAGAATTTTAAATTCCATTTTATCCTTCCAAGACTCTCCTCTTCCCCATGCAAGTTGTTAAGAGTCCTAGAACTCCTCACTTGTCACATCAGTCACATGAGGACAAGTACTTACCTTTTTAAGGACCTTGTCTTATCTAAGGTACTTCTTAGCTTCCTTTTGGAACCTTTTCTTATATTTAAGATATCCCCAATCATGTGAATTTAAAATTCACTTTTATCCTTCCAAAACTCTCCCCTTCCCCATGTGGATCATTAAGAGGTCACATCAATCACATCTCAATGTACTTGCAAGTACCTCCACATCATATGTCTTTTTCCACATCACCTATCCTCTTGACATCTCATCTTCCACATGGCAAGATGTGAGGGCTTGTGAGTCATCAACTCACCACAACCCTTCATCTTGCCCATGTTGGCAAGATCTTGACCGTCCATTTCTTTAAGGCTTCTTCCCATAAAATGAAAGATTTTCTTTCATTTTCTCATAACACATTAAGCCTTCACCAACTAACAACATTCAAGTGACTTTATCTCTCAAGCACTCAACTTTTGCATCCACCATTATTGCACCTTCAAGCTCTTTTTGAATCGATTGCATTCATCTACTCAAACACCCACATCCATCATTTGAATCCCAATTGAATCTACATTGTTTTGCATATCCTTTTAGCATTCTTTCCATCAAGGAGCATACATTATCAAAAATCCAAGGGTCAACCAAATATCATCTTGAAAAAAGGTAAAATCTATTATTTTTCATCTTTTCTTCTGTTTTAATTTCAACTAGGCTAATCATTGAGGTGTTTTAGTGTTGTTTCCTTCTTTTTGCATTTTGTTTTGCATCATTTAGGATAGGTATATTTCACTTGATCACATTTCTGGAGTGCTTGATGGGACCCATAAATGGGTCCCTATCTTTTACGTTTTTTGTTGTTTCACTTTTTGCAGGTTCAGATTGCAAATAGGTGACTCCACCCAAGACAGAGGTGACCCCACCCACTATTGGGAAAACCTGACCATCAGAGGGGCAAACCTGCCCCAGCTTGGGCGAACCTACCCTCAACAGGGGTGAACCTGCCCTCAACAAGGGCGAACCTGCCCCATCTGTGCATCTAACAGTTTTTGCTTGTAGTTTTCTAGATGGACATATCTGCCCCATAGAGGGGCAAACCTACCCTACTAAGGGGTGAACTTGCCCCATAGAGGGGTGAACCTACCATACAGAGGGGCAAACCTTCCCTAGATAGGGGAAAACCTACCCAGAAAGAGTTGTTTGTGAGGTAAAACAACTGTTTAAACTTTGTTTCAACTTCTATTTTTCATCATTTTGAAGTACTAACCCCCTAACATTGTCTGTTGGTGAGTGTGTGCACTTTTTTCCTTACATTTTTGTAGCTCATCTCATGCTTACCAAAGAACAGAGGATCAAACTACTAACACTTTGCTTGCAGAGGGATCGTTTCGACATTGTTAGTGTGCTTTGTTTATCATTTTTGCTTATCAATTTAGGCACATAATTTAATTTGGGGGTAGTCAACATAATATTTTTCATGTTTTCAATTCTTTTATGTCACCCAAGAGGGCATTATTCCCTTCAAGCTTTCCCCTTGCACTTCGTGTGAGCCTGGGGAGTAGCCAAAAATGGTTAGTGTTCTCTTCTTAGCGGGACCTGCTTGGGGATTTCATCACCCCAAGGGATGATCCCAACCACACGTACCAACGGGGTATACAAAGGGGGGAGAGCCAAAGTTTTACCCCAATCCAATCACGTCGTGTCTGGTAGAGTGTTGAAGCTAGGGTGATACCTAGATAGACGTGAAGAGTTGGTTAGAGCCTTCAATATCTCACTGGGGTTCTCGACTCACGCTTGTGACGGACTGGTGTTCATGGTTGTGCCTCACGTACTGAGCATATATCGAGGACTCCCTAGTTCCCTTGTTCAGCCTGTTAGAGGACTGTGTTGGCCATACCCTCTTCACTAATCTTAGGACTGTGTTGTTTGTACTGTCTTCTTTGTGCAAAATTAGTGACTTTCTGCTTGCTGTTTGTAGTGTTTTTGGTCCTTTGCCATAGCCATTTTCATTTGAATTGAGTCTAAGTCAGCTGACAGAGGTGACCTTGCCCTCAATTTGGGTGAACTTTCCCTTAATAGGGGTGAATCTACCCTCTGTCTCAGTCATTTTGTAGTTTATTTCTATCAGAATTGTCAAACTTTCCATTGAACATGCGAACTTGACCTAAACTTGGGCAAACCTGCCCTTAAGTTTGGTGAACCTACCCTTAACTTGGGTGAACCTACCCCAACTTGGGCAAACATTCCCCTCAAACAACCTTTTCCACCTTCTGTTTAGTCATTCTGAGCACTCGTTTGCTCGTTTTGAGCACCCATTTGCTCATTTCAAGTACTCATTTGCACATTCTGAGTATTTGTTTCCCCATTTTGAACATCCTTTCCTCATTTTGAGCAATTGTTCCCTCATTCTGAGAAATCGTCCCCTCATTCTGAGCGCTTGTTTATTTGATCTGAGTATCTATTTCTGCCTATCTTTCACTAAATAGGCGAACCTAGCCTATACTTGGGAGAACCTACCCTTAAGTTGGGTGAACCTACCCCAACTTGGGTGAACCTACCCTAAATTGGGTGAACCTGCCCTCCAAACAACCATTTTCACCTTTTGTTTAGTCATTCGAGCCCCCATTTGCCTGTTTCTAACACCCATTTCCTCATTCTGACTATCCATCTTCCCATTTTGAGCATTCATCTCCTTGTTATAAGCATCAATTCCCTATTTTGAGCATTCATCTCCTTGTTTCAGGCACCCGTTTACCTGATCCGATCACCTGTCTTCTACCTATCTTTCACTAATAGGCAAAATTTCCCTTAAGTTGGGCGAACTTGATCTTACCTTGGGCGAACCTACCCCAACTTGGGTGAACTTTCCCTAACTTGGGTGAACCTGCCCTCCAAATAGCCATTTTCACCCTTTGTTTAGTCATTTCGAGCACCCGTTTTCCCATTCTGAGCCTTCATTCCCCCGTTTCAAGTACCTGTTACCCATTCTGAGCATTCATCTCCTCATTTCGAGCATCTTTTCCTCATTCTGAACATTCATCCCCTCAAACCGAGCAATTGTCTCCTTGTTCTGATCATTCGTTTACCTATTCTGAGCATCCAATGGGCGAACCTGACCTCCAATAAGCGAACCTGACCTCCAATAGGAAAACCTGACCTTAAATAAGAAAACCTACCCACCAATAGGTAAACATGACTTTCAATAGGTGAACTTGTCCACCAATGGGAAAACTTGACCTCCAATAGGCGAACCTGACCTCTAGTTAGGAAAACCTGACCTTCCTCCAGTCATTTTGCATCTTCTGTTCATCCACAATCTACATTTCAATCCATCTGTATTATTTGAAGGTCATCATTTCATCGACCAAATCATATAGGCACATCTTAGAACATCATTGGAGTCCATATCCATCATCAGTTCATCAATCTCGATCACCTAGACTTCGTTTTAGGGGTTTTGATTTTTATGCAAAAACTTCCAAAGATCATAACTTTTGATTCAGGTGGTCGTTTGGGCTGAAATTTTACAGGTGGTTGCATTATGAGGTGGCATGTGGATTCCCAACCGACTTTAAGTTGATTGGCCCTCGTTTCAACACATTTTTGGAGCCTCAAACTTTCATCTTGACCCTCAAAATTGCAATTTAGTGTTTTTTTTTCAATTTTTGAAAAATTATTTTCATTAATAACTCAGAATGCATGTCTTAGATTTTGGATGTTAGTTGGAAATTCATCCTACCTTAGTTTTAGGAATTTTTTGGGAAAAAACTGGACTCTCAAAGATATGCTTGTGTAGTTACCTAAAATGGCCAAATTTGACAATTTTTGAAAACTACCAAATCTGGAAAAATCTGATTGTTAGCACCTTACATCCTCTAGTTAAAACCCCTAAACTTGGTGTAGAATAAATCCCATCACATCCTCCAACCATCCTAATTTTAGCTTCAATCCAATCCTAATCCGAGCTTTAATATAATCCCAATCTGAGCTTAACCTAGATCCCAATCTAAGCTTTAGTCCATCTACATCCCTGATCTTCTGATATTGAAATAATCTTAAGATCCCCTTCTTCCATCTTCTTAAAATTCATCCTACTTATCTTTTCATCATCTTTTTTTCCCCCTTCTAATCAACTATTCCCATACCCTCAGTCCATATCCATCCCATCCAACATCATGAATCCTTATCCTTCACTAATGCAACCAAAAATAGTAGTCAAGGGGAATCCTAATTACATTGATAATGATAATGAGAGTTTGGTTGATCAAGAGGAATATGAAACATATCCCTTTGATGCTATCATTTCTAGTAATCTTTCCCCAACCGTCTTCCAAAATCCAATCACCCCTCCTAGCTATCCTATTACACCTTCATCTGTGCCTAATAACGATCCTTATGCTACCTCTGACAAAGGATATCCATCATCTTCCCTGTCTGCATATTCATCATATTCTTCATCTACATCTTTCTCTTATGCAACACCCACATCCTATTATCCCAATCTATCATCCCAATCTTCTCATCCTAACCTACCATCCCAATACTCCTATTACAATCCCCCATCCATGTCCCCATATCCTAATCCTCCTTACCCGTCTGCTTATCCTAATCCTATAGTCACACCTTCTTATCCTAATCCAACATCCACATATCCTCCATCCACGTCCTCCTATCTTAATCCACCATCACAATCTTCTCATCCTAATTTTCTTCCCCAATACCTTTATTACAATCCACCACCCACATCCCCTTGTCCTAATACACCACCCATATCCTCATGTCCTAATCCACCATCCCTATCCTCCAATCCTAATTCACCATACCAATATCCCTACCTTAACCCTTCATCTAACCTTAATCCCCCCTCCAATCCTAATCCTCCATTTATTCTTAGTCTTCCTTCCAATCCTATTCCTCCATCTAATCCTACAAATATAGAGCTTATCATATCACCTAATCCGTCTCCTGATCCCTTACCACTCACTCTTCTCAATCAAGATGCTGCTATCCCATCATCTCCGTCTCATGATCCTCCATCATTGCCTAAACTTACTATCCCCTCACCGCTTTTATATCCCCTTGGTACTCTCACATTCTTCCATGGTGGTCTCCTTGTAGAAGAAAAATAAAGAATAAATACCACCCATCATCCTCCACCTAATAATGGACTCACATTATTCTTCCAAAATAACAAAAATCCTATCATGGATCGAATGCTCAAGAACATGAAATATCAAGGAAAAGGCTTAGGCCTTCAAGAGCAAGGTATTTTAGAGCCCATTGAGGTAAAAGTACAAATCTATACAGGAGGTCTTGGACATATCTCTCAAGACTTGCAATCTAAAGATGTTTGTATAACCTCTATGCATCCTCAGCGAGCTTCTTCCAAAAGAAATATAAGCTCTTCCCATTGCTCCACCAAATCATTTGCTACCATCCCCTCTCCTCCATCATATCGCCTCAAAACAAACATCCATATTCCTCCTTCATCTGCTCCATCCATTTTGTGCCCTTACATCCCTCCATCCACTATCTCCCACCCTTCATCTACTCCATCCATTTTGGGTCCTTATGTCCCTCCACCCACTGTTGAATTATAATGATCAGATTAATGATGCAAAAATTTAATTAAAAATTCAATCACACAACACAATAGATACCCTGGGAAAACCCTCCTCCTGAGGGAGAAAAACCCAACAACAATATGTCTCTTATATATTGAATCACCAAAACAAGGATCTCTTTACAATAGGCCAATATGCAGGCTCAAATACATGCACCAAAGAGTGATGCAACACAACAATACAAAGAGACTAATTTCTGATGAAATCTTAGCCACTAATGATGACAATCTGCCTTGAGAAGAACTCACACTTGATATGAATGATGATGGAATGAATATTATTCGATGATCATTAACAATGAAACATCATTGGATATATATACACAAGGAGATGGAAGATGTGACCTTTCATAAACAAAATGTCGGCCACAACAAAGAGGTATGAATCTAACAAAAGGAAGGTCAACCACATAGAGGATAACACCTCTTACATAATCGTGCCTTTACAATAATTAAATATAATACCTAATGAATGTGTCTCTTCAATTAAATAAATATCATATAAATTAAATAGCCCCGGGCTATTATTTAATTTACCTAATCAATGCAAAGAGATTGGCTAGAAGGAAACACCCGACGCTGCTATGAATATCAACACCCACTATGTCTATTTTGGGCCCTTATATCCCAAAATCACCTCCTCCATCTCGTCCTATTCATCCTTTTATCCATCCATCACCTATCCATGTCACCAACCATAAATATCCCACTCTCATGTCCCCTAATTAGGATCAACAAAGGTGCATACCTACACATCCTCCATCCACATATCATCCCCAAAATCCTACCTCCATCATTCCATTTGTATTTCCTCCACATCATCCATCTGCTCGCACCCATCCCATTGCTGTTAAAAGCACTTTGGATGTCAAAGTAAAAATACATAAATCTAAATATCCACATGAATCTAAAGCTCCCCATGTCCCATCTAAAAGACATAGTGAAGAAAAGAAAAAGAAAATCCAAAATCCAAATCAAATCCGTAGGCCACAAAGGCCCACCAAAGCAAAAATCAAAACCATGTGGATCCCAAAGAAAAAAGATGCACTACCTTCAAATGAAAAATATGTAATTACATCCAAAGTTTCTAATCCAAAATCTCATCATTCTCATCCACCATCTCCTAAATCTATTTTGGGTCCTTATGTCCCAAAATTCACTATCCCATCTCCCCCATTATCCCCATATTCTCCCTCCATTAATCCTCCTATCCTTTCACATCCACCACCATATATGCCAATGTTGGTTTGAAAAAATCTCCCCATCACATGCCTACCCCATAATTCCATCCATACACTTTCCAACATCACATCCATTATCCCACATATCTTCCCCATCAAATCCCTTTAATCCATTCTCTTGAATAATCCATGTATCCTAATAAGGTTGTATCAACATCCAATAGTCACTTCACACATGGGCTCTTAATACCTCATATGGAACTTGATGCTTGAGTCCTTCATCCATATCCTTATTGCATATCTTCTAAATCCACTTATCCACATTCCTATCCTTATCCATCTCCATCCACATGCTATCTCATCATCCCTTGTCCATCTTTTGTTGAACTATGTTGCCCCTGTACTTTCACATGGGCAAGGTCAATCATTTGATCTACCCCTGGGGCTTTTTCCCATCTAGTCTTTATCCTCCATTGAGGTCTCCATTGTCCTCTTTCCCCTTTTATCCATGGTATTTTATCGAACTTCGAGGGCTTTGAGCTTTCACGTAAGCAAGGCTAATTTTTGATCGGCCCCCGAGCCCCTAGGTCTTTAGGGTGTGTCAGTCTCATGTCTTGTCTCTCTTGTATTATGTCATCAACTTATGCCCTTATCTAGCTGGTTCTTAACAAATGAGATCCACCAGTATCGTCATATCCAATTGGTTTTGAATATCCCGTGTCATATAAATATTTTAGTTTAGTATCCATCTTTGGTCTCAATAGGATGCATCCTTCATAATAGACCTTATCAATCCCATCCATCCTCTTGATCCTATGGCAAAGGAAGTTTGAAATTGATTGTGATCTTTTGGTGCTTTTGGCTGTTGTTTATCCTTTAAGCTCCCTATCATCACTTGTCATGGTCACCATGATCCATCATATCATGGTGTGCTTTGACAGGTAAACATAGGGGAATATCTTGATCTTTTTTTTGTTGTTGTCTTCCTGGTTGCCCTGCGTTGTACCCACCAAGATCCCTGCAGTCTTGTGTTACATTGGGGAATCCTCTTGTGCTTGTGGTTATTCCAATGCCTAGCCCGACCAAGGTCTTCGTGACTTTGGGGTGTTGGAATAGCCTTCTTGTTTGTTGTGTTTGTTTCATGCATTAGACACTAATCTTCCTTGGTTACATATACCCTAACACCTGGTGTCTTATGCTATAGCAAAAATTAGTGTTTTGAAAATGGAAAATCACATTAGGATTGTATTTCATGATCAATTCTTCCATTGTTTTCATTATTTTCATTCATCTCATATGTCAATCCAATCCTTATCCATCATATCTACCACAAATCATCTACTCACATCCTTGGTATTGTTCCCAACCTTGCTACAAGCCTTGATCCAATCATCATCATCGCTACATCATACTGGTGTGTATGAAATATGTGATCAAATCTAAATTAAATTCAATAACACAATCAATAAAACATTAAATCAAAGAAGCTCAAAAGAAGATTAAACAAATTAACAAACTCTTATGGCAGCTTCTTTGAAGTCATCTTATTGCTCTCTATCTCCAGTGTTTCGTCTTTGCTCAAGTTGCTCTCAGATTTGGAATGCCAAGCTCAACGAAGTAGGCTACTGAAGAATGAGATTAAAATGCATACTATGCTAAATGCAAGATTATGTTATGATAAGAAATATTGCTAAAATGCTAAAATTGCAAGAATGTAAGCATATGCTGTATTCTTTCTATGTTGTGTTGTGTTGTGTAACCAATGCTTGGATTTGCACGTACATTTATAGAGTTTTTCGAAGATTTCGATTGGCTGGTTTGGTCAACGGCTATGATAATTCCTGACAGATCAAACGGTTGAAGATAGATGAGATTGAAGAGAAAATAGAAGAAAATGAATAAAGCCAGATTTTTCCATTTTAATGGAAGAGATAAGATGAGATGATTTAAAAATCATCTTTTTTTTGAAGAAAAATGGAAAGATTATGATAAGATAAATAATGAATTATCTAATTCAATTATTTATTTATGAGTGCATGTTGATTTTTCTTAAATAAATAAATATTTAAGATTTTGAGGAAATCAGAAGATTTCATAATTAAACAAAATATCTAATTATGATTTGAAGAAAGCAGAAGATCTTTAATTAAATAAAATATTTAATTAAATTTGAAAGAATGAAATTAATTAAATAAAAGTATTTAATTAATTAGAGGAAAGTTTTTAAAATAGAAAGAAAAGAGATATTTAAATTTAATTAAAAAGATTTAATTAAATTCAAAAGATGATATTAATTAAATAAAAGTATTTAATTAATTAGAGGAAAGTTTTAAAATAGAAAGAAAAGAGATATTTAAATTTAATTAAAAAGATTTAATTAAATTCAAAAGATGATAATTAACTTAAATAAATAAAATGTATTTATTTAATTTAATAAAGTAGAATGTGGAATAATTAAATAAAATAGATCTATTTAATTATGGTGGGAGAATAAATGAATGAATACTATAATTAAATTGATTAAATTTAATTACGTATAGAAGACTTTTAGAGGAATTAATTAAATAATAAGTATTTAATTAAAATGTTAGACACTAAATATGACCACCTTATGCATACACTGGGATGTATCCCTATATCTTTTATGCTTGATGTATCCTTCATCAATACCACTTTATCATCATAATTGCATATCCTTCATCAACAACACTTTCATCATTGCACTGGATGCATCCTTTCCCTCATAACATTTTACCACATTAATATCCTGATGTATCCTTCCTTTCCTATCCTTGTTTCAGATATATCATTCCCTCTCATCGGTCAAACACTCCATCCATCATCAACCCATTTGCTTTGTAGCTCAATCGAGGGAAACATCACCTTTTTCCTAAATCCATTTGTGCTTCCCAATTCTATCACTTATCATCCTTCTTATCCATCACTTTGTGCATCATCTTCCTATATACCCTTTTCTTATCTTTCATCTTATTTCATGACCACACCCATGTTCTTCTTTGGACCAAGATGTCCCTCTCGAGGGGCATCCTCAATCCCTCATTTTCATCGCTACTCCCATTATCTTTCTTTTCCTAGTCACCTTCATGACTGGGGTATCTTTCCCAATATAATCATTTTCTTCCTGGTGCTATCTTTTAATCTTCTTTGAAATGATGCTACTTCATAGCACCATCTCAAAGAGGGGAAAAATGTAGACACCTAAATTTTGACACTTACATTTGTCCAAATTTATCCCTTTTCATCTAAATATCCTCTTATTCGCATTAATTAAGTAATATTGTTATTATTTAATTAATACCCTTAAATTCCTCTAAATCCTTAAGGTATTGAGTTAGATAATTAAATACCTTACCCTTTCAAATAATTAAATAAATAATATACTTATTTAATTCCCTCATGTCACATCCCATCACTTTTACTTTAATCCCAATCCACCTCCTAATCCCATCATTAGAATGTGCACATGTTCAATCCATGATTAGATGTTCCATCCCTCCAACTTTTTCAAGTTGGCTCCTAATCTTCATTAGCCACTAACTACCTTCTAATAATTGATTATCTAGTCTAATCAGCATCTTGGTCAACTCTCTCATCTCCCAAAGAACATTAAATTCCTTTTATTATCCCCATGTCCTTCCAAATGAAATTTTAAATTCCATTTTATCCCTCCAATTCCCCATGCATGTTGTTAGGAGTTCTAGAACTCCTCACTTGTCACATTAGTCACATGAAGACAAGTACTTACCTTTTTAAGGACCTTGTCTTAACCAAGGTACTTCTCAGCTTCCTTTTTGGGAACCTTGTCTTTTTCTTAAGATATCCCCAATCATGTGAATTTAAACTTCACTTTTATTCTTCCAAAGCTCTCCCCTTCCCCATGTGGATCATTGAGAGGTCACATCAGTCACATCCAAAGGTACTTGCAAGTACCTCCACCTCATATGTCCTTTTCCACATCACCTGTCCTCTTGAGATCTCATCTTCCACATGGAAAGATGTGAGGGATTTTGAGTCTTCAAATCACCACAACCCTCCATCTTGGCCATGTTGGCAAGATCTTGACCGTCCATTTCTCTAGGGCTTCTTCCCATAAAATGAAAGATTTTCTTTCAATTTCTCATAACACATTAAGCCTTCACCAACTAACAACATTCAAGCAACTTTATCTCTCAAGCACTCAACTCTTGCATCCACCATTATTGCACCTTCAAGCTCTCTTTGCATCCATTGAATTCATCTACTCAAATACCCACAACCATCATTTGAATCCCTATTGAATCTACATCATTTTGCATATCCTTTTAGCACTCTTACCATCAAGGAGCATACATTATCAAAAATCAAAGGGCCAACCAAAGATCAACTTGAACAAAGGTAAATTATGTTATTTTTCATCTTTTCTTTTGTTTGAAGTTCAACTAGGCTAATGATTGAGGTGTTTTAGTGTTGTTTCCATCTTTTAGCTCGCTTTTGCATACATAATGTATGATAGATAGCTTCACTTCGATCACAGTAGTAAATGCTATCACTAAAATCTACACCCTATTGAATTTAGAATTCAACAATCTAGTGAAACATGGGATTGATCCCAAGGTGTGGATTGGATACCTTGAATGAGACCAAACCTCCAGACAAGGCCGAATTCCTATCGGTTATCACATAACTAATGATTCTTTTGAAGGGAAAAGGGAAGAAGGACTACTAAAAATGAATAAAACTGTAAGTTGTGAATATTACTTCCTATGGTGATACACCTAACTAATATGAGCTATGAAACATTCAGGTTGACATACACTTGAATATTGATGATAAATATTGCACTGCACAACATGTTACTATAACTTTATGCATAAATGTTTCATGAAAGGGTCTAACTTGCATACACTCTCAAAAAGGAAAGGCAACTTTCACAAATTGAAAAGGTATATATGCAATTTTAACACAATTCATAACCTGCATAACTTTACTTTTGCAGAAAAGGCATGATATGTGAGACAAAGTTATAGGAAAATAGAAAAAAATTCACAAACAACTTGATCAATCACCTGGTAATGCATAATGCTTGCAAGAATAAGAAGGAAAAATATGATCATCAATGGTGTCCAAGGTAAATTTTGTATTTCATACTCCAAAGTGTTGAGTTACAAAGCATGCTCAATACTGTAGCAAAGGACTGTTAAAGTCACAATCTCTAGAAAATGCATAAAAAGAACTAACTTAAAATGAGTTACAAAAGGCATAAGTATCCAAGCTCAAGTGGTTCCACCAAAATAGGATCTGGAAGCTTCTTGGGTCGGATGGATTCAAAAAGCCAAAAATATAGCAACAAGGTCTTCAACAAATGAGCTCCAAAGAGTGAAAAAGGTTAAATTTGACCATGTCAAAGATAAAGGCATAATAAATTAATGCCTATATGCTCTAAAAATGCTCCAAAAAGCAAATAAAGATCTTCCTAAATATTCTCCATGTGTTGGCAAACAAACTCCAACCCCCCTATATGCTATCCAAAATCATAACTCAAAGCATATCTTTGTGTTTCCTCCATGACTTAGTCATATTGACATATGAATCTAGTTTCTTGCATTTAAAGATAATGTTTAAATTAAATGATTTATAATCCATCATTTAAATTCAAACATTTACAATATGAAGCAATGCAAAAAATAAAAGTTTTACCTCCATGTATTCGGCTATATGTAGACAAATAATTTTTTTTTACTAAGTCATAAATGACTTAGACATGCTTAAGTCATATTTGAAAAGTTGTGGGTTACATATAGTTGGCATTGATTTAAATAAAAAGACAAGGCAAAAGAAAAAAAGTCTATCGATATCAAAAAGTTTAGGGTTTCAACCCTAAAACAAGGGCAAAAAGAATGAAAACTATTTCATTTCACAAGAAACTTCTTGAAGAAGCTGTGACCATTGCCATCAAGGTTTCATTATGCTCCTCTTATTGTGTGCCAAAGGTTTTGAACTGGAGAGTTTTGCTGAAGATCCTGAAGAAATTTTGGCCGAACTAGGTAAGTTGTTTTATCTGCACAAAATGTCTTTATTTCTTTCACTTTTTATGTATAAAATCTACTCCATTTGAACTCGAAATGAAGAAAAGAAAGAATATTTTATCTTTTGAATCTCATTTATGAAGGAATAAAACTCCAAAATAAGCTATCTTCATGTCTTCTTTGCATATTATCAACACTAGCCGCGACTAACTAGGTTTTTGATGTGTCTTTGTATTCTTTTTCTGTTGTTGATATTTCTACCTTGAGGTTGAAAATTGAGAAGATTTGATGCTATCAATACATGGTTTTGAAAGAATTCCTATGTTAGAAAGTGAAGTAAGCTTCCTTTGCACCACTCGAAATCTCATTTTCTATAAATATTTGAGGCTTGTTCTCACTGGTTTATTAAAAAACCTACGCCTTTATACTTTTTCCAGTCTATATATTTCCATCAAGATGGCCATGGCTTGGCCTGCATTTTTCTCCTTCATGGCCAATCTGAGTTTTATGGATTTCCCAATTGGAGGTCATGGCTTCTCAGATTTTTAATTTCACTATTTCTTTGCAAAACTTGCATCAACTTCTATAAACATTTCAGGTTTTTGGAAAAATACACAAATATCTTTCTAGTTTCTATAGACATAGCTCCATTTTTAGTTAATGCACTCACTATATTCATAAATATATTATGTATTCATCAGTATAAGTTCTCGAATCTGAAATAACTATTCTGGGTTTTCCACTTTCACATAGCTTTGAATCTCCTTTGTTCTTTTCTGAATATAATTGATTCATTACCATTCATGATTGACCTTTTGAAAATGAGCTCAAAAGTTGAGTCATCTACATTTTTTCCCTTTGTGTCTCCTCATTCTTAATCGATAGTTTCATACTTTCATCTTCAAGCAACAATTTCTTTGAATTGATGCATCTGGGTATTCCCATTTTCTTCTGACTTGTTATAGCTTTAAAAAATTCTCATAGATGGTTGTTTTGCATCTTCTATTCTGAACACTATACTTGATAAAGATGAATGCAATTACCATGCCATATCATTTACCATGATATGCTGATAGGAGAAAAGTGAGATCAAAATAGTCTCCTGTCCATGTACAAGGAATGTTTGACAGTATTATGTCTACTACATTTATTGCTCTGTAGACTATCGTATAATGAAATTTCCATTGGATAACAATGTACATAGCAATAAATATACTGGCTGCTTGTAGATGATTGCTACTAACATTACTGTAGACAATGATCCAGTGATCCCTTGTGATCTTGTACACTTTTAACTTGCAAGTCACTGTTAAATTTATCTCTTATCACTGCTTACTGTTCAAGGCTGCACTCAACCATCATAGCATTTTATGTATATCATTTGTTGTTTGTTGTCATTTATTCTATGCACTTGAATGCTTCTGATGAAGGTGTTCTTGAAGCTTCTTGGACCACTTCAGTTATTATCATTGATTTATTAAATAAGGCATTATGTATGCTTGTTCTCTATCATTCCATGTCATGTTGATATGATAACTTTTAATGTTGTATTTCCCTCTTAAATAAGCTCAAATGAGCTCATTATTTGATAAATCAACATGCCGGGCTCAACCCTTGTGGGAGCCTCATTTTAACCCACATGCTGAATTAAGATGAATAAGACAAAGACATGATTACACCTATAGCTGCACATGAAGCAAATAAGTTAGGAAAAACATGTATATTTTAGGTGTGTTTACATTTCAATGGTTTTTTGGGGTCCACCTAAAATATAGACTTAGCTTACTTAATGCACATTATGATCAGTGTATATATGCATAGGGTGAATTTGTATATAATGTTTGCAATCATTCATTGCTTAGAGCATTGCTCTAATACCATTGCATAATTCTTTTCAGGAACATGAACTAGGAGCAAAATATGAAGCTCGAGACAACAACAAAACAAAATAACACCAATCAAGACCAGTCATTCATAGGCAATGGCTAGTTACCTTCCTTCTATGCACATTTATTGTTTTTTCTTACTTATTCATGTACATATTGTTCATAATTTGTATTTAATAAGTTATGTTAATCTCACGGCTTGTGTGAGATATTGTACACTTCACATTCAATAAAGATTACTTTTTTCTTGAAAAGATTAGAACCTTTGATTCATTACATGCATGTGTATGAATGTAATAATTTGTAATTGTAATATTTTTTGGATTGTTCCATTTATACATCTGAATGTAATGTAGGAAAGTTAATAAAATGTACCTCATTTTCTTAGTTTAAAATAAATAAACTCTACCTAATTGAGCTTATGAGTGAAAATCTGGTAAAAAAAAACTTGAGAATTGAGCTAGAGAAGGAAAAACTCTATGAGCACAATTTCATATCTAGCTCTGACAAGCTTGGAGAACTACTTGCAGGACATAAACCAAGTAAAGACAAAGGTGGCCTAGGAAATGATGTAGGTGAAAGTTTTAAGGACAATCAAATGAATCAAGACAAAGGGAAGCAAAAAAGAAAGTTTGCAAGGAGACCACCTTTGAGACAAATTAATGCACAAAGGTATCCCTCTTTCAATGGTATCCCTTCACCTGACAATGTTTTCGATGTAAGAAATTTGGACATAAGCTACTAAATGCAAATCTCAGGTGAGAATGATCAACCAGGTAATGATGATCAAATTTAATGGCGGTAGGATGAATCAATCTTTTAATGGCTACTGCTATACCTGTAACAAATTTGGACACAAAGAAAATCAATGTAGATTGAGAAGTAATGAAGGTCAGAATAGTCAGAAAGGTGTAGTCTGCTATAATTGTAACAAACCTGGACATATCTCAAAGATTTGCAAAAGTAAGAAGGGAAAGCAGTCTGCTCCGGTAGAGAAGAATGAATCGGTAAAGAAGATCGACAAAGAAGAGATGAATAAGATACGGAAGAAGAAAGAGGAAGAAGAATATGAAACTATTGATGTGTCTGTGCCCTCATATGGTATAGAAAATTCCTCTGAGAATTAGACCTAGCATGGTCTTAGGGGGAGCATTATCAAAAAAATTTAAAACCCCCTAGATGAATGGCGTGTCAGAGGATGGAACAATGATGGAATGTGAAGAATGAATAATTAGAGGTTTTGGAAAAGGAACCAGAAGAAAACATGTTGACATGATAATTTGTGGACTGAATTAGGGTTTTTTGTGTTGAGAAGAATGTTTTTAGTAGCTTTTTGATGTTTGCTGCATTTAATATGAATCAGAGCAAATCAATGGTGTATAAGGTAAAATTTGTAAGCCTCTTTGATTAGTTGAGCACTTGAAGAGTTTGAAAAGGCATCTTGGAGCAATCTCAAAGCAATCTGAAGCATTTCTGAAATAAGTTGAAGAAATTGTTACAGATACTCAACAATTATTATCCAGTATGCAAAGGAAAATAAGAAGTCTTGACTAAACATTAACAAATTCAAGAAAGTTAAGCATGACAATGGATAGAGGATCGAGTGGTGACATTCCACTGAAGCTGAAGGGAGTTGAATTGGAAGAATTTGATCATATAAAGATGAAGAAAATTGGTGAGTTATGGAATGCAGCCTCTCCAGTTGACAGACTTGAGATTGATGATGCTCTAGTAGAGTATCTACTTCGAAAAGGTATTGATGTATCAATTATTTTTGACTCCTTACTAGAAAATTTAGTTGAGGTTGTTGAAGAAAGAATGTTGCTTGAAGGTCCTGAAGGACGCAAGTTGGAAGCCTTGGTTGAAAAGAGATGTACTAAAGCTAAGAAGAAATTATCCGAACTTATCATGGAAATGAAGAAATGCATCAAACAAATATCAGATATCTACAAATATTGTCTTCGGTGGCATATTGTGGTAGAAAATTTTAGAAGTAGGATTGAAGCAATTGAAT